>KZ062335.1:128010-167613 GCA_002091835.1 Anopheles maculatus
TAAATTTGAACCTGTCAGCTTAAATATTTGCGTTGAATATACGACAGTGACAGTTGCATTAAACATAAACTTCACCGAAACTCTACCCATAACGATCGAAGCTCGAATGCACGATGCATTTTATGTCGCATTCCGTCACACACGAAGATATGTGCGATCGAAACGTTAACACGGGCATATTTTATCCCCTTAAGTGACGGGAACATTGGCTGGTAACAACTTCCACAAAACTCTTTGGACAAACAATCTTGCGTGCATATGCGTTCCATTTTTAAAGGAGATGCGCTAAGTCTAGCGCACAGCACGTTTGTTTGGCACTTTCTTAACGTGCCCGAAGAAACGTTTACGAAAACTTAAAGACCCGAAGTCTCCATAAAAAAAAACAGAAGAGAAAAAAGATTTACGAAAACACTTGCGTGTGAATGTGAGTGAAACGGTTGCAACGATTAGCGTATCAAGTGATTGCCCCGCCATGATAGTGTTGCGTAGCAGTGCTATTGAATCGTTTCGAATATATCGTCCACTGATAATAATGCGGCTAATTGCAGCTTCCTCATTTAACGTTCGAGATGATCGTAGACGCGTATCGATTGCGAGCCCGTTTACACGTGCGTTTATGTGCGCTGCCGCCAAAATCGATGAAACTGTGTTATTTACATCCTTTCACTACTTCTTATTTTCCTTCCGTCAATCCCACCTACCGGAGTGAATATTTGCGATTGTGGAACAGATTGTTGCTACTGTTTGCCTTCTCCCCTCTTGGATCGATACGCCCGATGCAATTTGCCTAAAAATGCGCTAGCGTTTTTTCGTGTTGCGTATTCAACTCAAGATGCACCCGACGATCGGATGCCGCCACCCAACGCCATCAGCTAAGTAATTATGTCTTAATTAGGCGAGAGACTTTGGGATTATGGTAGTCTCACGATGACGATGGCCTCTCTAAGTTGACCCAGATTCCTTGCATAGTCATGCATACTTTTCTTTTCCGATCGATCACCGCGATGCGATGCAATCCGCGATGAAAACCGCATCGATCACGTTTGTTTGGGCGTTTGTTAGCTTTTTGTTTAAGTTTTTGATTATTCCAATTGTGTCTTTTTTCGGTACGGTTGCAGAGAGCGAGAGGCGTTTTTATTACTACGATGACAGATATTAGACAGATTAATGACAAGCCTGATACAATATTGTTAGGTGCGATAAAACGGGTGATATAATGGGTGTGGGACTTTTGTAATCAATCATTGTTTCTGTAAACCATACTAAAATTTCAATTTATTGTCCTCAATTTAGTGTTGCAATATGTATAATTTTTTTTTCTTTGCTCCTGGTAATCCTGGTTAGATCCTGGTGTCCGAATAACCAGTGTCTTGGCTATCTAAATGAAGGAGAACGTCATGCACAAGAAGGACGTTACTATTAAAAATTTGCCGTTTATGTTTGAGACCGTTCATGCCATCCATATGAAAATGATTCAATCGATATGACAATGAGGATATGTGACAGCGTGTGGTCAAAAATATAAATATTTATATTATGGTGCGCTCGTCCGTCGGTCGAGCGATACCCATTCTGTCCCAAACACAGTATTATGATGATCTGGAATCTGAAAAACAAATCTTAAAACATAAAATTGGATAAATGGGCATATGTTTTGGTTGTGTTGAAACTGAAATGGGAGCTAACTTCTTTTGTAGAATGGTATCAATTGTGTGGAAAACAGCAAGAATCAATTAAAATATAATGAATCTGGTTGTGTACAACGCCAAACTTCGTTCAAAATGCACTTAGAAAGCGTATCGTGATGTATTACAAAATTTGTCATTTACCATAGAGGACAGTTCTTGTCCCATCACGTCAAGTCACTAGGAGAACGTGTCCCTTGTTTGTTGGGGGAGTTAGGGCCAGGTTTATGAGCATTGAATCTACCTTTCAAAACATGTCATCTATTTGATTACATAACAACTTGGAGCAGGTTTTGCTGAACGTTTATTTTGAAAAGCCTAATGATGTACGGATTGAAGATGATTTGGCAAAATGAGTACAATATATCATTAGTATCCATTTCATCGTTGTAATCGAAGGCTGTTAGCTAATGTATCTAAACAAGCATATATATATAAACGGTATAGATGCGTGTGCTTTCTTTTTCGATGTTATAAATCATTCGAAATGTCCTGCTATGGTGGGTGCTGCTCACCAATCAAGGACAAAATAAATTGTATCAAAAATACACGCCAGGATCAATGACACTTTCCTAGGTGTGTCTATGTGTGTTTATGCAAAGAGTGTTTAGCTAACCTAAATCCCTTCGGTAGTGTCCTACTAGCGAGGAAAAAAAATGTTTTCCGCCGAGCGCTAAAATGTCAACAAACGCACAACACCAAACCACCTTCTTCTGCTACGGCTCGGGCTTGATATAGACTGGTTAGAGACTAGAAAAAGAAAACTCCTTAGTTGTGTATCGATTTTCTTTGCTACTCAAAAACGTTTACGTTACGCGCGGTACAGGTGAACATTTCTTACTCTGCCATGGGTATAATTACATTGCACCTAACCGGTTAGGCTAAACTCTCACCATCACGACTTGCCAACAACGATATTGGATGCTATTGGTCAACAGAGTTTGTACACTGGCACGCAAAAGCATGCAAATTAGGGAGAAGGAAAAAAATCACTAAACCACATCAAATTGTGCGGTTTTGGCTGCTGCCTGCAATACAACCGGCAGAATTAGTCACAGTTTAATCGTATTCATTGCTGACGATTAATTTCGCTACATATTCGAAACTGGATTGCCGTTGTTTTGAGAGTCGATTGAGTTGATTTTCCAGTGCGTATCAAATGTGAGAAATACAACTTCATTGAGGAGACGACTGATTTGATCGCACCTAATTGCTAATGTCAATTAGTTGGTTTATTTATTGTTAACTATTATAAAAAGAACTATTTTCTAAGTTTACTAGTATCCGAAAGCGAGCTCTGAAGCGTGGGACTATGGAACGGTCTCATAATTATAAAACAAAACTTTTGAATAATCCATGCATTTATGTTAAATAAGGAAAGCTACAACACCAACATGTATCGTTCAATTGAGGGTTAAAAGTTAATTTTAATCGATCTACTTTTATAATCTACTTGGAACAGTTTGGCGATCGTTTACCTAAAAAATATGGGGTCAACCCAGCTCGTGTAAAGGCGTGTTCAAAAGAAACCTAAACCTTGTCTCAGTGTTGGAAGCGGTGGCGGAAACTTTTCATTTCATGCCCAACATTTCGACGTCACTAATGACATCGATTAAAGCACGACGATACCCCCATTAACGGGACATTGCTGAGTTTTTGTGTTTTTTCTAAAAACTATATCTAACTTAGGATAGCATCTGGCATGGCATATGGATGCGTTTCTCCAACAGCCGTTGTAATTGAGCCACCCAAGTTTCCCCCCAAAACTTCAAATACATTTATGTGTGGGGAAACGATAGGTTATACTTTTTGAGAGAGGTGGACGAAAACGCCAAACGAACAGGTTATCGGTTCTGGTCGGTTACTATCTGTAACGCGGATAAGTTACGTCCAAAATGGAATGGATCGATTTATCAATATGCAAACACTAGTTTAGGAGTAAACATTGAAAAAATGATAACAAAATGCTTGATTTATGATAGTAACTCATATAAAATAGGTTTGAGAAGCAAGGTTAATATGGATTTAGGCCGACACGAAGGATAATAATATCCTACTATGCGTTTATTTCATTCTTCGCAGAATTTACAATATTCCTTTGCTTATTTGGAGTAGTACAAGGAACATTATTTTAGGGAACCAACGGACATTGTAATTTCCTGGATTTCGGAGCAATCAATTGAAAAAAGAAAAAGCATTATGTTTCTTATTTACCTTATTCAGTTTGATAAGCTGCGAACTGTGTAATTTTCCGTGCAACTGCAAGAGCAATTTAATTCAACACATACGTACCTTACCAACATTCGCATCTACGTGTAATAATATTGATCGCAGAACAGTTCTGGTCTTTATTATTTTTTCCCCTCTAGTAGAACAAAAATATTCCAGCTGCGTTATTTATTTTAATTGAAGGGACTTCGATGGATGTCAGGTTGTTTGATGTTCCTACAAGATGGCACGTGACATTTAACGAGAGGTCAAATTTCATACATTTTCCGGTTATTATATCTTGCTTGACTATTTTTACAACTAGTTTAAAAAGGGAAAAGAAACTTGCTAAAAAACATTGGTTTCCGATTTCAACTTTATCCTTTTTGAGCTCATCAAATAAGGTATATCGCGTTTATTAATATGCCAATATGGCTTGTTTTTCCGTTTTTGGAAACGGTATTCCATCTGCTTAAGCAGTAGCAAAGACATACGTGTTTGGGAAGCCCTTGTGGCTCGATCATTATTCTCTCTGTGTGTTCGATTTTGTTCCATAAGACTTGGTTGCTACTGCTGCTGCTGCTGCTGCTGTTTCCTGTTCGTAAATCCATCTGTGCATTGCTCATAAGTACCTAGCAAACGAGTGTTTTATTGTGCTCTTGCACCAAAAGGGTTACTGCATCCGTCACGTCACAGGCAACAGAGAACCTGTTTTGATCAACAAGTGCTCTTTGCAGAAAATTCGATGCTTCTGAATCGCGCTCGGGAAAGTGGAAGAAAGAATGGTAGTGCAATGAAGGAAAGTGACCTGACAGCTGTAATTATTTTGCCCAACAACAGCATCAACAGTTAGTCCTGACGTGGTTAGTTCGTCACAAGATTCGCTCTGGAGCGGCTGGAAGCTTCTTGTGCTGGAAGAATGTGATCAATAGGCGTTCGTAAGTGTGACCATAAACAATAATGTCTACAGTGCCTGCGGTAGTTGATACTACCGATTCAAGTGTAATTCATGGAAGTGTGGCAGCCGCTGCGTTTGTCGTTCGAAATGCTACGGTGGATGAGGAGGAAGTTTATAGGAATTTGTTTAATAATGGTGAACATCAGTGGCAAGAGCATGGAAATGATGCTGGTGGACAGAATAGTAAAGAGTTTCTAAACAGTACGCCACGAGCACATAAAACTGACTGCAAAGGCTCGTCGGCTTCATTGATCGGTATTGGTGCTAGTGATGATGACTACAAGGGTGGTCTGCTGGCGGATGATTCAGAACCATTATCCATCTCCAGCCGACCGAGTGATTCGAGCCGCGGTTTCCAGAACACGTTCACCGTGCTCGAGAGACACCTGCAGAACAAGCATTTCCAGTTCCGCCAGCTGCGGCGATTCCTACAGTACAATGAGTCGAACCAGATGCCAGTATTTTGCAACGTGCCGCCATCCTTAAACGATAGTTCAAACTACTTAAGAAGTATTAGCGAGGAAAGTGGTAGCACATCCTCTACCGTCACTAGTGTTTCCTCCGACACGGACGGAACATCGCTGAGTCAGCTTAGGAGATTCTCCGACAGTGGCGGTGATAAAGCACTCTTTCATCACAGCAACAGTGACGAGGAAAACGATCACGATCGACCCAGCTTTTTGGAGCTGGAACTAGAAGCATCCGATAGGTTGCGAAGTAACGAGAGGTCAAATTTCATACATTTTCCGGTTATTATGTATATCTCGCTTGACTATTTTTACAACTAGTTTAAAAAGGGAAAAGAAACTTGCTAAAAAACATTGGTTTCCGATTTCAACTTTATCCTTTTTGAGCTCATCAAATAAGGTATATCGCGTTTATTAATATGCCAATATGGCTTGTTTTTCCGTTTTTGGAAACGGTATTCCATCTGCTTAAGCAGTAGCAAAGACATACGTGTTTGGGAAGCCCTTGTGGCTCGATCATTATTCTCTCTGTGTGTTCGATTTTGTTCCATAAGACTTGGTTGCTACTGCTGCTGCTGCTGCTGCTGTTTCCTGTTCGTAAATCCATCTGTGCATTGCTCATAAGTACCTAGCAAACGAATGTTTTATTGTGCTCTTGCACCAAAAGGGTTACTGTATCCGTCACGCCACAGGCAACAGAGAACCTGTTTTGATCAACAAGTGCTCTTTGCAGAAAATTCGATGCTTCTGAATCGCGCTCGGGAAAGTGGAAGAAAGAATGGTAGTGCAATGAAGGAAAGTGACCTGACAGCTGTAATTATTTTGCCCAACAACAGCATCAACAGTTAGTCCTGACGTGGTTAGTTCGTCACAAGATTCGCTCTGGAGCGGCTGGAAGCTTCTTGCGCTGGAAGAATGTGATCAATAGGCGTTCGTAAGTGTGACCATAAACAATAATGTCTACAGTGCCTGCGGTAGTTGATACTACCGATTCAAGTGTAATTCATGGAAGTGTGGCAGCCGCTGCGTTTGTCGTTCGAAATGCTACGGTGGATGAGGAGGAAGTTTATAGGAATTTGTTTAATAATGGTGAACATCAGTGGCAAGAGCATGGAAATGATGCTGGTGGACAGAATAGTAAAGAGTTTCTAAACAGTACGCCACGAGCACATAAAACTGACTGCAAAGGCTCGTCGGCTTCATTGATCGGTATTGGTGCTAGTGATGATGACTACAAGGGTGGTCTGCTGGCGGATGATTCAGAACCATTATCCATCTCCAGCCGACCGAGTGATTCGAGCCGCGGTTTCCAGAACACGTTCACCGTGCTCGAGAGACACCTGCAGAACAAGCATTTCCAGTTCCGCCAGCTGCGGCGATTCCTACAGTACAATGAGTCGAACCAGATGCCAGTATTTTGCAACGTGCCGCCATCCTTAAACGATAGTTCAAACTACTTAAGAAGTATTAGCGAGGAAAGTGGTAGCACATCCTCTACCGTCACTAGTGTTTCCTCCGACACGGACGGAACATCGCTGAGTCAGCTTAGGAGATTCTCCGACAGTGGCGGTGATAAAGCACTCTTTCATCACAGCAACAGTGACGAGGAAAACGATCACGATCGACCCAGCTTTTTGGAGCTGGAACTAGAAGCATCCGATAGGTTGCGAAGGTTACGGGAGCGGTTAGGTGGTAGCGTACCGGATCTACCTCGATCATCATGTGAATCAGTCGAAACACCACTCGTCAAAGCACTGTACGGAGTTAGTTTGGAATCGTTGGCAAAAAATAATGCCGATCGAGTACATCCCGATCCGTCGGTTTTTATCGAAGAGGAGGACAAACGGAGTCTGTCTGGAGAGTATCCCGACTATCCGTACTTTGTTGCACGAGGGACCAACGGGCTACCCTATCTAAAAGTGGTACACAACTCCTCTTCCGGTTCGGGGACGACAGGAGGCGAAAAAGGTAGGTCAATCATCAATTACGACGGGTGCATTGCCAAGATGACGCCACGGCTCGGCTAGTTCGTAGCATTACGATGTCACGTCATGGTGGAATGGTGTTTGAGGGGAAGGTTTAAACGGTGTTAATTATGGTTGGAAGACTGAGAAAAACGTAATGATAATGATACTTGATCTTGCTAAACCTGCAGCCGCATCGTCTTTTTATGCAATTGTCACAAACGTGTAGCTCGGTCAAGCTGCAGTGTCATGCTCGATGCAAGCATGGTTACGCGTGATGTCTACTGTCCCTGCTTGTTGTAACCCAGATTCGCTGTTTCCTGCAGAAAGTGGTCTGTTTTTCAATGGTAGGGTCTAGAATGCCATTAATCAGTATATGCTATGCTTCGTTGGCCCGGTGCCACATAGCAATGCGTTTTAAAGATGCACACATTATTTAGAAAAACTCTTCGTCCTGAAGTTCCAGTTTTATATCATGATTCAATTTGCACAAAATATTAATATTAATTTATTTATTTCATCCATAATGACGGCTTAACGCCGTATTGTCAAATATTAATTTATCTAATCTGATTTTTTTTTCTCTTTCAGGTGAGTAAACCAGACAATTTAATACATTTTCAATATCTCCAAAACAGTAAGTAATATTTGAAAATAAGCAATTTATTGAATGAGTTTACCACTAGGCACTTGGCTAATAACTTAATGGACTAGTGAAAATTTTCCATAGCCTATGACGAACCTTATGTACTACCTTCATTCGTTATGTCACCTTGTTCTTAAATTTAGCAACTGTCTTTTCCATGTTAACATAACTTCTCTTGTGTTCGTTTGTATTTTTTTACAATCACCATTATTTGTTTTGTGCGAAACAAATTTACAAAGCTTCGATTTTATATTTTTTACTATTTTAAAATCGATAGTAGCTATTTTTTCATACCTTCCCCTTCCAACGGATACGGCCATAGACAAACCACGTAAGTGTTTCGTCAGACAATCCCCTTCGGAAGAAGCTATATTTATTTAGCGGCATCGCTCACGCTTAGGATAGTAGTTTATAACTAACCATTGACGCGCAAGTATATTGCCTTAATTTGTTTCCTACGACAGCAAACAAAAAAACAGATCACTTCTTATACGCTATCAATATTTTCATCAAGATAATCAAGATAAAGTTGTCTTGCCGCGCCTTCTTCTTGCTAAGAGGAAAATGGTCAGAAAATTAAGTAAATGATCTTCAAGTGGTAGTGCCTCGGTTATTCCAAACAGTTGACTCTAGAGCATATCTGTATAATATCGTTCATCTTTTTTCCTGATTGATGGCAACACTTGTAGTGGAATCTCGATTATCTAACTCGATCATCAATCCTCTCAGTAAAAATATATACTTATGTACCTTCTTTTCATCATTGTCTTATCAGTGAGGGCGTTTCACAAAATCCAGTTGATTGGTATCCATCAAAATGTGACATCTACCAATCACTTCACTTTCATTGCAAAGAGAAAGGTGTGCTGTGTTACGAGCAGACCTGTTAACATTTCTTGATGGCGTTTATTTTCCAGTGTACAGTGGCCGCTCCCTTACTTATTATCGCTGGGAAAGAACAGACATATTCACTGCCTGGGGACGCTAAAACAACTCATTGATTCGTACTTGCCCCCATGGATGGATGGGATTAAAACCGGTCCCGTTTGCGTAATATCTTCCTTCTTCGAACTGTCAAAACATGACGAATGTCGTGCGTTGCCAAGAAGCCAGCGTTTTTTTTTTATCGTTGGGCTGAGTTGTGCCAAATGTGGCAAATGTGGGAATGCTTCCGTGTGCTGCATCACATTTATCCTCCGTATGTTATACCTCAGACGAAAGTTTACTTGCACGTACGCATTCGTGCTGCACGCTGCTGCTACTATGTCTGTTAGCAGACCCGCTGCGGGGTCTTATCGTTCGTGGGATTGGTTAACAATACAGCAAGATTTGGCAAACCATTGACCAGTCGCATGCATTTAATTTCTATGCCTGCAAGTGGTTTATCTGGTTGCAAAGGTTTTGTGTCCTTTCACTTGTACGATCTCTCACCCAAGTGCCTACGAAACGATGATGATGTTCCATCGCCCAAACCAAATAAATTGATATCTGAGATCTTGTTACACGGTTGCTAAGTAAGTGATTTTTATCAACAACACGTCGTTTGAGAGGCAAGGAGATGCTTGCCGCAATAAACGTCATGATGCCACATCAACGATTATAATCGTCGGGAGCCTCTAATTTGTCAAATGATCATCGCTCCCAGCTGACTGGCTGGTGTACTTTCTTCTTCCTGAATGACACACAGCAGAAAACTCGCAGCATATAGCACTGTGTTGCGCAGCAAATAAGTAACGAACATTCAAAAAGGTGAAAGAGGATTAGATAACGTTATCTAAGAAATCGTGACTTCCACCTTGCATCTAATCATATCTAGATGGGGGCTCTTTCTTTCTATTTCTTGGGAAACATAACTAGGGATTTGTCCAGTTTGTGTTTATTTTTGAGTACAAACCCAAAAAAAATATTAAATTTTAAAATACATCAATGCACACACCTCTCTAAGCAGGCAATAAATTATTCGGATGTTTAATTTTCAATTTTCTCATCTTTGACTTGCTTTTTTAAATCTAACGTCTGGAATAGGCAACTGTAGCAAGAAAGTGGAAGTGAAATAAAAAGATCTCGTTCCGCTCAAACCCTATTTCACTTTTGAAGTCAGTCAAAAATTTGTTCCCCAAAAAAGCAAATCTCTACGACTCTCGCTCGCGTATCATGCTGGCATGAAATAATAAATACATTTACCAAAAGTGAGCTCATTTGATCATTTGAGCAAACACGAAAGAGCTTCATCAATTTTGGTTGGTGAGGAAAACAAAATTCGGTTTTCCTCATGCCGATTAGCAGCGGCATCGTAAGAAAAGGAAGGGAGGGGAGGAGGGTGGTCCCTCGAATGAATCCATTAAGTCGATTCCGCTTTTTCTATGTTTGCAGCTTTTTTTATCATTTTTCCTGTCTTGTTTCAAATGTGTGCATATTTCCTGCGTGTTTTAAACAACACATAAGAAGCCAAACAAAACCAACATACCGAGCGATTTTATGGATCGCGAAATTGCATCGCTGCTTTTATTACTTTCACGTGATCTTTTTTGCACAAATGCAAAATTGTTCACATCAAGTGTGGCCGAAAGACAGCGTTCCAAATGGTAACCGATAATGCGTTTTACTGTTTATTGGATTTTCATTTGCTTTTATAATTAATCGGTGTAGCCAGCAGCAGCAGCACAGCCGACGCCATACCAGAGGGAAATTTTCATTCGAATTGAGCACTTGATACACATTTGATTTGATGGAAGTCAACATTTTATCTAAGATTAAGTAATAATCGTAGGCTTCGTTTTTAGATCTACATCAGTTCTTTTTTTGTAATTCTTTTCTTGAACAAACACAAAAAAAACTTCCTAAAAAAAAACTGTGATAAGATTAAATGGATTGTTCGTTTGTTAGGTACAAGCGAGTGATATCATGCTAAGGGAGCATTAAAAATAGAATCCATGTCATCGATCGAGGGTCCATTTCAGGATTTGAAACCTATGTCGCAAGGTAAACCTAACCTTGGAGCTATGTTTTGTGTTGGCGATTTATACCAAATGAATGTCCTTTATATTGCGTTCGCCACACTGTTTATTTACCACCGTGTTTATTAAACAAGTGGGAAAGATTGAGCTAGCTTATTGACGCGCTTGTCAACGATTAAATATTTGAATACCACTCCAGATTATATAGAATATTTCAGGAGATATTTTCCGCGTGATTTTTTTTTCTTCGAGGCTTAAGGCTTTCCAGCTCATAGCGTGACTGAACTAGCGTGTTATGCGATAATATTGGTGTAGATGACAATTTAATTTTTTCAGCGTTTGTTTAAGCGTTAATTAAGGTTTTTTGTATTTTTTTTAAACTAAAAAACTAAAAATGTAACAAAACCAACGAGTTCCTTTTTTTATTGAAATCTTTTGAAAAGTATCAGCAAATATCCGCCTCTTTGTACTTCGCCTTTGCTCATGCTTCTCGGATTGCATAAGTAGCCGGGCGCACGATACCGGTTCTTTTTGTTTTATGTTTCGAATCAATGTGTTTCGAAATCCGTTAGCTTTCCGTACAGTCCGCTTGGCGGCGCTGTGGTTAAAATGAAATCGCACGAAGCTCAACGCGTTCCATAAATAACCACACAAAATAAAACCAATTTATATTGTTTGGTTGTTTCACCATATTTTGAAGCATATTATTTGCTACTTAAATACTGTCTTTGACATAAATTTTTATTTTACTTTCCGTTGTAGTTTCCAGTTCAAAATTAAACTCATTTTCGAAAGCGGCTTCGGTTTCCAAATGTCAGACTTCGGGTTGTGCGTTTACAAGCAGGTTGAGTTCTTCGTAAACATTCATAACACTCGGTGTGCACAACGCTGTGCTCCGTAATTTTATGAAGTTTTCTGTGTGATTTTGCCTCGCAGTTCGTGTGTTTTTATTTTTAATGATTCGTGATATTCCGCATTACGTGGTACGGTAGTATTTTTGTACGGTTTCAATCTCTAACACGTAGTTTATTGGGTTGAAAGTGTGACGTCTTGAGCACCAAAAGTGACGCATTCACAAGTGGGTAAAGTGTGTGAAATTCCGTGTGTGTTACTGCAATATGCTTCGCCTTTTCAATGTTACCCCCTCTGCTGTGAAGATCGTTCCTTGTTCAGAATAGGGGCTATGAAACGTGCGTGTGCAGCGTCGCTGTATGATGTGAAGCGTATTTGCATGTGATGTTTGTATTTGATGATATTAATCATCTCTATCAATTGAGAGACCGAATCGTGTCTGTGCGAATCGTCTGGAAGGAAAAAATATCAATGTCAAATTACGTATTCGGTGGTGTGCCCCGTAGCAAACCGACAAAATCAGTACTCGATCAATTTCATATTGACAGATGTGTTAAACTTCCTTTCGAGAATCAGCAACAAGGATACCCTTCCATTTCCTGTTCAAACACCAGAGCGAAAAAGGAATCCGCCACAACAATGTTTTGCTAGCGCAACAGCCTCCAAAGCAGCAACGCGGCTGTCCTTCGATAGTGGGTTTTGGGCGTAATTTTCATCTACATCGTCTATGGTTCGTGTCGTTTCGTCGTGTTGCTCAAACATATGTGTGCGTTGTACCGCCATTTACCGTAGACGATTTCGCAAGAAGGTAGCATTTTCATGCGTTGTTTTCCCGACAAGTTGTTTCATCATTTTCTCCTCTCCCATTTATGTGTGCCTCTACGATTAGTTATTATCATTTGTTTCTCTTTTAGTTTTATCCATCAGCAGCGCATGATAACAAGCAAGCAAAAATTCGTTGTACAACCGATTGCAATAAATACCGTGTAACACGAAACGGGACGGGAGATCCCAGTGAGTGACCTGTTCCACTTCCTGCCGGCGGAAGTTGAAGGTCGCCCGTAATGTGGAATCGATTCTGCCCAGTTGCTGCAGTAACTGGTGTGGCAGGGTAAAGTGCTACAGGAACAGAGGAATATCAAACCCCTATTGATTTCCCGTTTCGACTTGTTAGCTTCGCAAAGAAAATTACGGTACTGGGGCTAATGAAATTTTAATGCAAATGATGGATCGAATGAAGGAATAGGTCATGTTTAAAAAGGTACACTGCCATCTTTCAACAAGCAAAAGAAACGGTCTGCGGTAATAGCCACCAGTCATGCAAAAATAAGACATTTTTTTAGACCAACAAAACTGCCCGTGAATTTCACGCTGATTGCGTACTGGTGTGGTGAATGGTCCGCTTATGCTGCTTGTTACCGAGTACCATATCCACCAACTCACCCAGCCGTGCTGTTGTTGGTTGAGTGGAGGAAAACATTGTTATTACCACTACACCCATAAATAACAGAGCTGTGAGTGAGCAGCCGGATTTTTAGCGTCTCAAATAGATTTGGTGGTTCCCTTGTTATGTAACATGTTCGAGAATGAGATAATTTCTAATCCGACCAGAACGATTGTTCAGTCTTTCGATAAAGGTTGGAAATAAAGCGCGACAATATTTACTGGACGTTACGGCTCATTTACGTTTTCATACAATTAGCAGCTATAGATGTTAGATATTTATCAGCACAAACTTTCCAACCAAAGCCACTGTCTATCGCCTCACTTCGTTTGGCAGCCGAGGCCTTAATGGTCATATGGGATATTTGAATTTAATTTACTAACTCCGCATTAGGCTATAAAAATCTTTGCAACCCAGATTAATCATTGCCCTCCGCACAAATTTCGCGTAGGTCGTGATTTCTTCATTTAATGGCATAGGCGCCAAATTTCTCTTTAATAGGATCGGATTGATCGAAAGTACTAGTACGTACCGCCACCGCTACTGTTGTTCCACATTACGGATGGAAGGAGTTTTTGGATGACCATGACGTCGAGTGTTGTGAACGTCAGGTTTCATGGTTCCGTGCACAAATTTTGTGAACCAAAAAATCAATTCCATCCACTTCGCATCTTATAGTACAAACACAACTCAGACGCATCGATGTTTCACTACTACCAGAGTCGGTTACTGTAGGAACTGTTCGAACAAAAACACCCATACCCCCCTGCTGCTTACACACTTCCACGGATGAGTAAACTTCACAAAAGCACCCTCATGAAACGACGAGCTCACTGTTGCTCATAGTGATGCACATCAAGCGGCGGCACCAGACCATTGCAACAATTATGTCATCGACACCTTTTTGAATGCCTCTTCTAGTTGGTTTGAATTTTTGGAAGGAAAAATAATACGTTTGGTTCTTTCGATGCATTTTTAAACGAAGAAAACAGATTGATGCAAAAATTGGCTCGGCTCGGCTTCTTCGTACCTTTTTCAAGGTCTCTATGACGCTGTCTAGCAATCATGTGATTACGATCGTCGCGTCATATGGTTGCAACCCTCGTGACGTGAGCCACATGATGAGTGGAATGACTTTTAAACACACTTTTGCAGACTCGTGTAAAGGTAACATCAGTAATGTGTTTTTTTTATCTTAACTCCTCCATCACATCTCTTAACTCGTTTGTTTACACTCAACAGTAATTTCCGACAATAATGCATTTGAAATTGTGCTTAGACACGAGAGTACGTCTGTGAAATTAATCCAGACAAAACGCTATGTACATTTGGCACAGTGCAGCCAGCTGAGAATTGGAAGAATGTGTAAACAAAAGAAACTGCATCTGGAAATATAATATCAGTGCCTGATAAACGTTTGGTTATGGTTTGGAAAACACTCACACTCGTAAAAGAGATTTGTCATTTTACGCTTAGACGAGGGTAATCTGCTCTCCTACAGACAGGAAATACGATCCTTATCCGATGGTGTCGTGTTTTATTCGGCCGCTTTATGGTGCGATAAATTTACCACCTACAGTAAAGGTAGTTTGATAGATTTACTTTTTTTTAAACACATCCTCAAAGAAACAAACGTGAAATTGAAACGATAGTTTTCGGTTTCGGTTAAATGCTTGTGGTTCTAATGCTTGTGGACTATAATATTGTACACTGACACAGTTTAAATGTCATCAGGGAAAAGCAATAAAGCATGCATCTCAATATCAAACGCAATAATATCATTGCAATAATATCGTTTACAGTTTTAATTTAAAAAAATAGAATGCTGCAATTGTGGACCATATATTTCGTTTGATTATAATTAACAAAAATTGTGAAAGCTAAAAAGTTAAACGTCAGAAAAAGGATGTTTGCTATTAGCGATAGATAGATCCACCGAAATATACTAAATATATGGTCATTCATCTATTGTATGGTTATTATAATAAATGCATTTAGCAATAAGGCCAGGCCGTTCTACATGAATAAAAAATAAATAATAGTAAATGTATTTATTCATTATAACAAATGCATGCATTCGGCGTAGTAGATAAAAAACCGTAATGTATGTTTTCATTTGTCATGTTTTATTTTGTTTTCTTTCAATTCAGCAAGCGCTCCATTTCACAATTTATAAAAAATCATGCGTAGGAAGTAAAAGAAAAAAATGCTTCCCGTAGCATCGGATGAAAATCCCTGCGGGAGACAAAATGGTAAAAGGAAATGGGACGTGTTTTACCTCCTTCCAACCTCTGGGCAATCCGTCTTGGCATGGCACGACACTCCGGTGACAGCATTTTAACAACAGAACTGGTGTGCATAAGAGTACCAATCCAACCACGACGAGAAGATGACGCGCTCATTGTGTAATGAATGTAATCGCCAGGATTTATAGATGGCGATCACTTTGCAATATGTGGCGATCGTGAAAACGCAATAAAAGGAACAGTCTCTGTCGCAAAGGATTTGTGCTGCTTCGTGATCGAATATTCCTTTTACTGTGTCTGAAACTTGCTTGCTGCAACATATTCGCAACATGTCATCTAAAGTGAAGCTTTATCAGAAAAAAAAAAAACAAAAACTTTATGCGCACTCTCTTAGTGAAAGTGATACAATACGTTTTCAGTCATGCCTCCGGAGACAGAAGGCCACTTTGAAAAGAAAGAAGAGAACGTTCGCTTGCTTGCTATGCTCTTATGACTACGAACATACTTTTGGTTCCGCCAAAAGAGGGTTGAGCTAGCGGAGTGTCCGAAACGGAATGGGAACCTGATCTTTCGATCGATTCATTTCACTTTCGATGATTTTAATTTCTCGCAAGCGTTTGCCCTTTTTTGCAAAAGCCCACCAGAGTGTACCATACAAGGGATGGTGGTATGCTGTTGGTTCATTTTGATGTTTGTTGATTAATGCATTTGGAATCGAATTGCAATCGCGGAACGTGGCGATTTAAATTAAGTCATTCGTTGGGAAAAAACATGTAACATAAAATTGAGTGTTGTTTAACAATTTAGGATTGACAATCCTCTATTTAAAAGCGAGAAAAAAAATTGTGGAAATATTTATGTAAAACATATTATATAACTTTCAATGCAAAAGCCATTCATTGGAATGAACAACTGAATTTGATTTACCTGATGTGTTTTACCAACATCTAAGAGAGGTCACGAATGATTTTTGCATTTTTTATCTAAATTGACGAATACTTCTATTTTGTCCGAAGTATTGCACAATGAAGTCTCAGTTATACGTCGCCTTACTTTTATGTTCAGATACAATTAAAATCAATCTTCTGTATAACTTAATGTTAGGCTTATTGTTAAGCAAGTGCAATACACTACAAAAAGTAAGATACATTTAATCAAATAAAAGAAAAGCGCATTTAATCTGCCAACACAAAAACCCGTCTTGACAGTTGACAGACTCAAAATGAAGATCGGCCAAGTTGTGGCGATAAGATAGATATGACTCTACCTTTAACCCGCTTTCTCTGGTAGTAATTTCGTTGCAGGACTGAAAGGGCAAACGAATAGGACGCTTTGTTTGTTATGATGCTACCTATAGAAGGCGAAAGTTTGTTCGCAGCATGCGTTCGAGCTTTTTGGAGGTTAATTGAAACACCTGCTCTGCGGTCCGACAAAGTCCATCGTCCACGGGCTGTACCACTTGGGAACATGGGATGAAATAGTCTCATTATATGGAAATTTTCACCCAAGGAAACGAGATTTTGAAGATGGAAAATTAATTGGACGGGGTCACAATTTTCGCACCCACGATCATCGTCAACCTGACACTTACCGAGCGCACGCGCAATTAATCGACGGTTTCATTAGGCACGGTGTGACAAATCTGGTGGAAGCAATGGACGGAAAACAAATGTAAGCTACTGTTGTTGGTGATCTCCATCCTTACCGAGATGCGTTGGCGGTAAGGTAAAATCGCTCATTTATGCGAAGCCCTCGCCATCCATATCACGTCTCATCACACCTTCTGGGGAAAAAACAGCCCATTGTCCGTGCGAACCAAACTCTTAAAAGTGAGACAAGTTTCGGTCGTTTTTATCCCTTCATGAATAACGGACTGTTTTCAGTAGTCAGTTTATAGATAAAGGTTGATGATAAACGAGACAAAGGCCATTTCTCTTTGGGAATGAGTAAAACAAATAGACACGCGGAGCCCAGAATGAGAGGATCCTAAACAATTCCAGAAAGGACAAATTAAGGTTTTTTTTTATTTTTAGTTATACATAAACTTTGAAACCTGTAGGTAGCGAGGCTCATATATAGCAGAATCTAATAGTTATCATAGTTTCATAGTCAAAGCATCATAGTTATACATAGTCAAAACAAACATCACCGTACGTCTACCATTCATTACATTGGGGTGCGACTTACCCTTAAAATAATGTTTGCTTCAAATGTTACGAAGCCCAGTTTCTACTTACTTCATTTTAAAAGATTTTAGCCTCAAATGCAACACTCCGGAGCAGACGAACGATCAAAAGATAAGCAATAATCAACCCAGGGGAAGCCTGCAATCACTTCCAAGATGAAACCTCCGTTGTTTTTCGAAACAAAAAATACATTTGTCTTGAATGGACAAAATGTGTCAAAACAGTACGCCCTAGGTTTGGATGAAATGGCGAGAAAGAGCCGAGATTGTTATGACAATTTTGACACCTCTCTTTGCGCGAGATCCGCAAAATTGCTCAACGCTGCCAGCAATAATACGCGCCCTCTGTAATTTGCGCTGTCTTTGTGTGCGAAAAGTTTCCGCCATTATTTGCAAAATAGTTCTAATTGTTCCAAATGGCCTGGTAGTTAACGCAACGATTCGTTTAGGTACATTTTTATACACGCTTATCTAGTTTGTTCGTTTTGCGAGCGTAAACCAGAAAACATGAGATTAACACAAACGGGATCTACGTGATCCCGATCATGATTTAGTCTTTTTGGAAGCTTCAAGTCATTTCTATACCGGGCCTGAGAGTTGTAACTGAGAAGCACTGATATCAATCTTTGTTCATCTCATTTGTAGAACTTGCTTGACATTGAGAACTGTTTTCCTATGAATGTATTATCCAAATCACAAGACTCAAAATGTTGTGAATTGTGAGCTTCTACCATGACCAATATTTTGTATTTTGATTGCTACGATATAACAATTTACATTGTGATAGATATTCGATGATTTTAAATATTGCACCTGCGTGAAGACATTTCCGGTGCAGTTTGACACTGGTTTACTGATAACGCACAAATATATGTATTTGGCAAAGATGACCAAACACATGCTTAAATTGTTTGATTCTCGTCTGCCTTCTGCAATCTCTTTAGCTACCGTTTTCTGCAAAAACATAGACACAAAAATGGCAGGAAACTGTAAATTAATTTCACCTTTATGAAATGGATGCAAAACATTCACCTCCGTCACCAGAAATGGTGTTAGGTCAAACCGGAAAGTAAACTAGGTCGGGTGCCGTTTTATTTCCTTCGAAGTCGTTCGAGGCATCAGTACGATGGTTTGGAAGGGATAGGCACGACGAATAAAGATACCCTTCGACTAGAGGTGCTAAGGGTGCTCCCTGTTTCCGGTTAATATTGATTTTCTAATCGGAACAGAAAAGGAATGTGTACTTTTAGTATTTTGTCTAATGTTTTTTTTCGATTTTAGGGAACAGTTAAAGCACACCAAGAAACTTATCATCCTGCTATGATAAATGCGCTTTTAATTGATCATTAGTTAGGTTAGATTCGGTTTCGCTTCTGACACATGAATGAACAAAGAGTAATAAATGGCGAATATCGATCAATGTAAAATTAAACCATCACTACGGTCTATGCACCTGTCCTGGCGCTGCTTTCCAGTTGCCAAATGATGTAAGAAACACTTTCACTTTCAATTTTGAATGTTGTTCACCTCTCACCTGATATAATTCGGTTTGACGTGTCGATTAATTTGCAATGACCATAAACTCATCCGATGGCTTGTACCGCGACAAGAGCACCACTAAAATCATCTATTAGTAAACTCCCCATGTGATGAAACATCATCCATATTCGTGCTCCTCTTGGTCTCTGTCGCTCGTACTACATCCACATTGGTGGATAAAAAAAATGGCACATGATCGATTCGTGTCAAACTTGCTCATCGTCTGCAATAAAGTTTAAACGATGAGTCTTTTGCCTTTCGGCAATAATGAAAATTCGTCAAGCGGAAGCTGAATTTAGGCGTAGGCATCAGGTTAATATGTGCTGCTGGATAATAATATGTGGCCAATTAGAGTGGTGGATGCCAGTAATCCGCTTCCGCTGGCCTATGGGCAAATTTGGCAAGAAAGGAAATGAAACGGGGTTAGTAGGAGTAGTATTATTAATACAAGCTGAAACTGACCCTCCGATCGCATTACACAATCCTAACTTGCGTGTAGTGTGTATGCAAACTTGTGATGCTGTGCATGTTTGTGGGGGATAAGCCGGAAAGAAAAATTCAACACTGTCATAAGTTTTTTGCCATTTTACACTGTAGTTGTTTACTGGATAATTATGCAATTTACTGGTCATTTCATAGACTTCAACTGTGGAGTAGTCACGACAGCCCAATGTATATTGCACATCGAATATCTTGCAAATCTGGTTCGTTGAATGTTCCGTTCGCCAAACCGTTTTGTGTTAACCCTAGCCCATTCATTTCATCGCGTTTCGATGCTTCCCGGCGACGGTTTTACCTAATCACGATTTACCGATTAGTGATGAAATATTCAGATCAGCATCGCGAAATGAAAAGCAACAACAACAAAATTGTTTGTTTTTTTATAAATCCGCCTTAACCGTTTGAATGGAATGTTAGCGACCAAACGGTTGATTTGGAAGATATGCAGGTGTGGAGACAGTTGAAATAAAATTATTTTATTTCTGGTGTATGTAGAACATAATAATTCACATTGCAATCATTTTTTTTATTTTATCTATTTGTTTATTTGTTCATTTAATAAATTATTGACACGATCAACAGCACATTGTTGCTGAAAGTTTTGTGTTAAGTAGGTTCATGCGCGTGTGCCGTGTGTCTTGAGAAAGTGTTGTTAATTTGTTAATTGTACAGGAGAAAGAGAGTGTTATGATTGTTATTTCTCTCTTTCGGTTGAAATGTGAAGTACAACAAAATATTGAAAATAAAAAAGAGGGTCTTAAAAAGTCATGTTCTTTAGTAATAGTTATTGAACTCTGTCTATTACTGCAAAGTGGATGCTATTGAATTCGTGCAGCTTCCATTTCAATTATATCGGTATACATACGTCTCTACTTCCTAAATGTATAGTTCGTCAAATCACTGACATCAAAGCGCACCTACCGCTTCAAAGCTTATTTATCGTTTGTCAGTGTGTCACATGTTATTTATTGCGTTTTCAAAATTGCAGATTTAATAAGGTAGAGAGGCAGATGAAGTGGTTCCATGAAATGTCTTCACTTCATGAACTGTCACTAAAAACTCAGAAAAAATGATGACCTTCCTAGGAACAGAGCAAATGCAGTTGCACTTGTGGGTTGGTGAAAAGTTTGACAAACAGCACAATGGCCCACAAACTCCGCGTGTTTGAGCTTTTATCGTTGAATAGGATGGGAAGAAAATAATTACTTTCCCCTGTATAATTCCGCGCGAGTGTTAGTTTTCATTTTCCACCGCGAGTAGTCGCTTGCCTTTTTTGGTATTAGACACTTTGATTTTTCCACTCATAGTTTGGCAAAGAAATTGCTCCCGAACGCGAATTTGTTTTTTCTTTCTTTCTTTCTTTCTCTCATGTAGCATTTGTAATGAAATCGTTTCGTTTATAATATATTTTAGAATGTTAATATTAATGTAACTTATCTTCCAACGCATAAAATGCGTCAAGCATTGTTTGAGATGAAGTAGCTGCCGTAAGTAATTTTACGATGGTTAACAATCCCTTGAAGAAAGTGTACAAAAATTACTGCTGCACGTCTTTATGAAATTTATGAAAGAAACGTACTGCTTATCGTCAACCCTTTAACCAAAAATGTGGCTGCACAATCTCATCTTAGATGACGTCTGTAGCCTTTCGCCCGAGAAATGTTCTTTGCGCTTTTTTCCATTAATAATTTATTTGGGACAGTGAATATCTTAACTGTGAGTGAAACAGAGAGCTTTTCAACAGTAGGACATTGCACTGCTATTGTGTTTATTTGGGTATCCATTTAAAAAAAATTGCACAAACTGTAATGTAACTAAGAAATAAAGTAGGAACACAGGAGGAATTTGTTAAATTATGAGACATTCCAATAATATTGCAATAATACTGTTAGCTTTCAATTGTATATTGTTCTTGTCTGGCAACACTGCACTATGATGCATTTTCACTGGCAAAAACCACTTTCAGTTGTGCATAGTTTTTGTTCTCTGAGAGTTGTGTTGTTAACTTCTCTTGATTTATTTTTCCGATCAGTTTTTTTTAGCTTAAGTTATGAAAGGTGCTCTTTGAATGCATTCGCTTAGTTGGATGTTTTCTCTCAACTAAAAGCTCTCCGGTTCCAGCTCTCTTTCTCTTAATTTGACTCTCTATACCTGCAGCAGTAGATGCATTTCTATTTGTTTTGATTTCCACTGGGAAATGTTTTGATCTCTCCTGGCCAACGTTCGCTCTCGTTGGAGAGAAGATAATAAACGTTTCCATCGTGGCCGCAAACCGACCATCGCACAACACAACACGGCCGGTTTTTCTTGGGCTTCTCAGGCTACAGAGATGAGATGGTGTGGCACTGGCGGTTGACTGTTAAACGCTACAGCAAAGAGGAAGGCGCCTGTAGCAAAAGCAGACCTATGGTCGCATTAACGGCGCCACCGGCTTCTCAGTTCGTTTGCATCAGTCTAGTGCGTCACAACAACCGGTGTTGGTGAAAACTTGGATTCGAATTTACCATTGTTTACGCGACAGTTTGAATGCCGTTTGTTTGGTGTTTTGTTAAAACGAAATTTTGTGTTTGTACACAATATTTTCTACAGAAACAAAATGTGATGAACGTCTTGTATACGTTTAAACAAGTTTTTAAAAGTGCCCAGTGAACCATGGTTTACTAAAAAATTGTGTCGCGTGATTGATGTTTTGTTGTGTCATGGTTTTAAAATTTTGACAAGAAATCCTGCGAATATCAGAATTGCGCATCGCTAATTGTGCTTTCCCGATGTTGTGCAATAATAGTTTGTCAGTGCAATTATGATTACTCAAGTGCAATGGTGAATTGAAATACCCACGTACGATTGTGTGTTTTTTTGTGTCGCTGCTGATAAAGAAACCTTATTGATCTAATGCAACAATGAGCCTAAGTAAAATGGAGGAAGTGGGCCTAGCCCTGGGCCGGGCCAAAGTGTTCCAATCAATCAGTAACATGGATTACTTCATAACCAGTTGAGTACTGACGGCGTTTCGATGAGTATATTTTGTCCGTAACAACTAATCATCAGATTTAAAGGGGTTCTGGTGTTGTCGTAGGAAGATTTTAAATTAATTTGCTGAACTGAGCTCGTTCATGGACTAACATGATTGCCGCCCTGGTTCGTAATATGTATTTACAGGGATTTTGCAAATTGTTTATTACTATGATGGCGAAATGATGGTGAAGTACCGGTTTATTATTGTAATCGCTGAAAATGTAATAACTTAATCCACGAACCGAGATATCAAACTCAATAAATCAAATTAATACATTGTCTGTCACTTTTATAGTGCTGCAAATATTAGACGTGCAATGACATTGTTATTGTTTTCATTGGCCTATATCAAACTATCCTTTTGAAAATTGGCATAAATATATAATCTTAAAGATTAAATGCTAAACTCTTCAATTGTTATTTGATTGCTGATATTGTTGGGTAGTTTCCTAAAACGTATTATAGTGCGGGCTTTGTAATAACTCCAATTGAGTTTGTGTCCCCCCATTTTCATGTTGTATCAGTGCTGCTAATGATGATGGTTAAACAACGTAATAAAGACGCTTATTTTAACTGACGTTTCGTTGTGCTTTTGTTTCGTTTGTCTTCTCTATTCCTTTGTCTTCAGTTGAATAATATCTTCATTTTCTGCCACCATAATTGTTTTATGATAGTTTTTTTTCACACTACTCATTTGAATATTGCTTCCCAGATCGGCTACACAAGGAGTAGAGAAATTATCGCCCATTCCACTCGATGAGCTGTTGTTCCGTACATGAAATTCAAGTCGAAAAAGAATGAACGGATCATACTATTTGCATGTGAAGCGTGCGTACTCCAACAACGCACGTGCGCATATTTTCTTTCATTTCCACAAATCTCGAGCATTTTTTTAATCACCAGACGGCTGATAGAGCTGAATATGTGTACGCGTGTGAAAATTAGATGCTCACCTTCTACTCCTTCTCCTTTACTGGCAAGTGTTTTGTTTGTACCCCGAGGTATGAACGTATTACGAGGTAATAAGTTATTGCGACTCTAGTCTAACATCATTGTGATGATGTTTTGATCCAGGGAGAGAAATGATATTGAGTAATTACACACTTCTATTGAAGTTATTGTTAGCAGATACCGCCTCAAAACCGTGCATGAACGCACATACGCCGCTCAGTTCGAAAAGGTGTATGCAAAAGTTTGATCAAATCTGCGTGAACCTCATCATCACTCAAGCTTTTCGCCATGCAGACAACGATTTGATCGGTAATGAAAAACGGTGCGTGTTATCGGATTTGACGAAAAGTGTTAGTTTCATCGATTCAATATTGCATCTTCCTTCTTCCAAAGGTAGCGTTTATTGTAATAGTGGCTTTTTGATGTATACCTCAGGTGAATGTTTCATAGTGCCTTTTCAATACAAGAGAACAAACCGTGGTGTAGTGGTTTTGTGGCGTCGATGAACAAAAATAAATATTTATGAGAAATTGAGGCACAACAACAGAGAGTTAACACACGGCGGAAGCACAATATAATGGAAGGAAGCTGTAATCAACAACATGTGAAATGATAGCAATCCAGTTACAGCATCTCTTTTGGGAAAGAAAGTGATAATGCGCGCGTTGTAATGTGTGCAGATTTTACTGTTCGATCCGTTGGGAAATAGTGCGGGTTGGCATTAGAATAAGTTTGAACGGATCAAACGAAACAAAAAATGAACGAAGATGATCTTTCGCCCAAAAGTGGCGGAGCACCTGATGACGAATTGGACAAATCTTCCTCCACTCCGTCCGATTTCGAGGTGTTCGAGTACGAAGATATTCATGAAGAATGCACCAATGCTAAAAGTGGTAAATATCCTAACGGTGATAGCGTTCACCACTATCACAGACGTCTCGGTACAAGTGCCAGTGATGAAGAGGATGACGCGTGCGGTACACCGTTGAATCTAGAACTAGCACAGCTTCTTACGCAAGGTATCGTCACAAAAACGAAAGCCAACTTTGGTATTTCCAAGAATATCGAAACTCTCGAACGAAGTACGATCGAGCTCGAATCTTCTGCGTCCTCCGACCAAGATCATGTGTCAACTGAATCTGGTTCTGCAGGGCATCGGTCAGCGTTACGAACAACCAGCTGCTGCTCCACATCCTACAAACGTGATCCGGATTTGTACTTACGTCGCTCGGATGATAATGATTTAGATTCATTCGACGACTCTCGACAACAGCAGCAGCGACTACACGATGAAGAAGATATAGATTTCGTGCAGCTTAAAAACGATCAACGACAACAACAGCAAGATGCTGATCCATCCGGACAGTTTTTCGAAGACGATGAGTTGGTGTTTGAATCGCACACTGGATGTACGCCCGGATCTGTTTGTGGGAGTGGATTTTTTCGCTACACCGAACCGACCACATCCTATCATTCTGCTTGCGGTGGCTACGATAGCGAGCGGATGATGTTTGAAGGTATTGTCTTGTCAGTATGCAGTAGTGTCATCTTTAGGGAGTTTGTAAAATTTCTTTTGCAATATCTGCTGCATTCTGATAATTGCTTTTTTGGTTTTATTACTGTACGATGCTTTTATGGTTTGCTTTTGCTTCCTAAAGTAGGTTGTTAAGTATTGTTTTTCTTTTATAAAGCACATTTTAACTGGTTTCACCAAGCAATTGATTTTTATTTCCTCTGTCAATAGATGTACTAGCCAGTATTCTGCCTGGATCAACATCACAAGCTGCAATAGCAAATAAGAAAGTAAACCAATGCAAACGAAGGGCAAACACGATCCGTCACCTTTTAGGATCTACGTTAGATATACTGGTTCGCTTTTGCCAATAACGCGATGGTTTATCGAATCGATCAATTTCAGCCGTCAATCCATTGCCATGATCACTCCATTCAAGGGTAAGCGCAAACGATCGATCAATGATGATTCATGAAAAATTATCCCGGGTGTGTGACGGTCACTGTTCCATCGCCTTCGGGTGGTGCTGTTCGATGAACAGGTATATGGGATAAGCCAAAAGCGGATGGAAAAATTGCTTGAACTTTGCAGTTATGACTGGTTACTTGGCTAACTTCTAACCACACAGTTGCCATGGGAAACTTGTCCTAATCTAGGCTAGCTGGCTAAGGGGACGTATCAATCGATTGGATCCCGTCAACCCAAAACAGTTGCCCCTCGGTAGGGAAAATTCCATTGATTGAAGTAAGAAACACATACAGGTCGTCACATACAACAACCGTGAAGATTTTCATCTCAAGTTAAAGGCAAAATAAGTAACCTGTAGCCAATGGCCGGAAGCAAAGGTTTGTGCGATGTGGCGAAATGGGGACTTTTTGATCGATTGTGCACATTATCCACAACATGTATCTTTATCGAAACATTGAAGGTGTATGTAGAATGGAAAAAAGGAAAGGTCCCAGCAGCCTTTAAGCTAGGAAGAAAAACCAGTATGTAATAAAATACGGACCGGTTTTTTGTACATCGAAATTGCATATGCTGAAAGGTTTGCGTGAAAAAGTAGCTTGTTTAGTGGATAAATTTATAGGACAGCCATTCCTGTGGGAAATGCATCGGATGACATGGCATCGGAAAACATTTTTACAGTTGTGGCGAAATGGTTTCACCAGAAAGAATGTGGTCCTGTTATATATTGGCTACTTTAAATTCCAACTGATTCTTGCAGTTTCTCATCATTCCTCTTGAGATTTAGGAACATTGTAAGGAATAGTGTTATTACAAATTTAGTTTACGAAATTTACATTTTTTAATAAATTCATTTAACTAGCTTTCACTCAGTTTGCAGTGTACATCCATTTGAAACTTTAGACTTAAATGAGCGATACAGCGATGAACTCACGTGTCGTAGACGCGCTACCACACCTCTACATATCACGAACCCTTGTTCGTACAGGTCAACTTCCGCAGTGGTTAATCGAGTACATTACAAGCATGGGAAACGGTCATATGCTGCTGTGGATGCAACCTAGAAACCTTCATTTACAAAAACCAGGTCAAAAGTTGCTCAGGGCAGGTGGGCACAGATTATTAAGAACGGGTACCTATTTTGCACCCCTGGGGCAATAGTGCTCAGTGAATTCATTTTCTGTAACCGCATTTTCCGATCAAACGCTATAACATTTCGCTGTATGCGGTGTTATTTTGTATGATCAGCGACAATGTATATGATCTTTACATAATTGTTTGTATATGTCAAAGTTATAATCTTTTAAGCAATGGTCACATATGGTTCATTCAATGTGCGAAAATAAAACTTCCATACCTCCAGGAAAATGTATGCATCCTTGCCGTAGAACCAATTATTTTAATTTTCATGTAAGCAATGAACGTTAAAAGATAGATTTGGCAGGTATATTAGTATAGCAACAAAGTGCAGAAAAGCAATTGCCACCTTTTACAACTTCAACTCCAGTGCGCACAACTAAACAAACTTACCTTCGAAACCTAAAACCTACAACAAACTTAATGATATGTTTAGAATGGCTAATGAAAGATTGTAGCGCTTCCACTTCGGAAAATAATTGGAAGAAACTGTTTTCCATTGGCCCTTTCATTGCAAAGGAAAGGTGCTTTCTTTCTGCTAGTGTATTTTCCTCAAAGGCTTTGGCTACACTCGTATGGTGGAACAAATTAAAGGAGGTAACACAGGATTCGCAATGAAAAGCCTACCATCGGTTGGCGTACGTTGGCGTTAAGTTATGCGCAGATGTAGAAGCATGGTTCAATTAATCACACATTCGCAAACGACGAGTGGTGTTGACATTGCTTCCCCTCACCATTTTCCGCATGCTCGAAAATGAATGTTTTCCTGTACGTGAGGATGGTACAAGGCACAGAAGGAGCAAATATTCATATTCGATAACGGTTCAATTAATATTTCTTCGAGGAGATGAAGCCTCTTGCAGCTTACCACGCATTACACGCAAACAATAAATCATCGTTGCGGTTTCTTCAGCATCTGGCGACATATTGACTCGACGATAACCTTTTGGGAAATATCGTGATCAGCCATTTTCCCGAGGACAGCTGAATGTTTTCCCTGTGCTGGCAATTACTTTGAACTCGCTACCAATGAAGACACAAAGTAACGGGTTGAAAACATAGTTAGCGTGACTATCTATCAAAGACTTTGGCTGCTGTTTATTTCTTAGCATCGGAATCAAGTTATTCCACTCTCCAGGCTTCCTCTGATATTTTCCATCCAACAGAAGCACGTAATATTTCTCTACCGATTTGATCGATACGATCACTTCCCTTTAACAAGCAATCGGCAACGTGACTGTAAAGAAACATGCAAAATTGTGTAAAAAGAGAAAAACAGTTTCACGCGGAAGTGCGTAGGCGTCAAAACGAGGCACCATCGACTTGTGATCAAATTTTCCCATCAATTTCTTTACCTTGTGTCCACTATGTATTGGATTGCTCTTTTTTTCTTTCCCTGGGAATAAAACTAGTTTAGCCTTTTAACGAATGATGGCAGGTATATTAGTATAGCAACAAAGTGCAGAAAAGCAATTGCCACCTTTTACAACTTCAACTCCAGTGCGCACAACTAAACAAACTTACCTTCGAAACCTAAAACCTACAACAAACTTAATGATATGTTTAGAATGGCTAATGAAAGATTGTAGCGCTTCCACTTCGGAAAATAATTGGAAGAAACTGTTTTCCATTGGCCCTTTCATTGCAAAGGAAAGGTGCTTTCTTTCTGCTAGTGTATTTTCCTCAAAGGCTTTGGCTACACTCGTATGGTGGAACAAATTAAAGGAGGTAACACAGGATTCGCAATGAAAAGCCTACCATCGGTTGGCGTACGTTGGCGTTAAGTTATGCGCAGATGTAGAAGCATGGTTCAATTAATCACACATTCGCAAACGACGAGTGGTGTTGACATTGCTTCCCCTCACCATTTTCCGCATGCTCGAAAATGAATGTTTTCCTGTACGTGAGGATGGTACAAGGCACAGAAGGAGCAAATATTCATATTCGATAACGGTTCAATTAATATTTCTTCGAGGAGATGAAGCCTCTTGCAGCTTACCACGCATTACACGCAAACAATAAATCATCGTTGCGGTTTCTTCAGCATCTGGCGACATATTGACTCGACGATAACCTTTTGGGAAATATCGTGATCAGCCATTTTCCCGAGGACAGCTGAATGTTTTCCCTGTGCTGGCAATTACTTTGAACTCGCTACCAATGAAGACACAAAGTAACGGGTTGAAAACATAGTTAGCGTGACTATCTATCAAAGACTTTGGCTGCTGTTTATTTCTTAGCATCGGAATCAAGTTATTCCACTCTCCAGGCTTCCTCTGATATTTTCCATCCAACAGAAGCACGTAATATTTCTCTACCGATTTGATCGATACGATCACTTCCCTTTAACAAGCAATCGGCAACGTGACTGTAAAGAAACATGCAAAATTGTGTAAAAAGAGAAAAACAGTTTCACGCGGAAGTGCGTAGGCGTCAAAACGAGGCACCATCGACTTGTGATCAAATTTTCCCATCAATTTCTTTACCTTGTGTCCACTATGTATTGGATTGCTTTTTTTCTTTCCCTGGGAATAAAACTAGTTTAGCCTTTTAACGAATGAGCACGTTTTTGTTTTATTATGTTTTTCTTTTCTTAAACAATTGTTCGACACTCCCCCACCGAATGGTAGCGACTACGGGTGCGCTTGGGTGATCTGCATACTGGCATGAGTAGTGATCGTTGAGAAAACGAAAAAAAAGCATCAAAAACACTCCCCCACCTATAAACAGATGAAGCTTAGCACAATGGTCAGTTTGATTTGCATTCGGTCTTTGCTGCTTCTTCGCGCAGCCGATTGTTTGAAAGTGTTCATTTCGTATGCGTGTGTACCCGCGGCACCACAAGCGTGTATGTATCTTTGCTTGCAAAGCGCGAAATAAATTGCTGAACAATGTTGTTGTACAACACATTACGCGCCAATGGAAGAAAGATCGGCAGCAGCAGCAGCAGCGGCGTGATCCCTATTGGCAGCGTGTGAACGGAATAGACAAAAAATGTAGCACAACAAGGTAAAGAAAATAATAGCGGACGGACACCTTCCCGTGATCGCGAAATTTATTATGCCTTCTCCGATCGGGTCGGATTCTTGGGAGGTGAAGACATTAATGCGTTCGTACTGCCGGGTACCGGGGTTCGTATTGTGAAGGCTGGCCAACATGCAAACGAGATGCAGCAGCTGCCTTGGGAAAAGTGCTCCAATTTTCTTTTACCTCCTGCGTATGCCAATTGTAATCGATTGAATAAATTTATCTCCCATATGTTACGTAAAAATGAGAGATGCAGCTTGAAGTAAGTTGTAGATTATTCTTGTGTCGATGTATATTACTGATGCTGGTTTAAGTGTGGCATCGTTTGCTATGTGTTTTAGTAGTTTCATCTCAACTTTTATTAATTTTATGTTTCCTTAAAGTCTGTTGGGGTTAGCTAGCTGTTTATAAATTAACTAGTACAGCTCGCCGATCGTCCTTCAACACATTGAGGGATAAGAAACTTTCTGAGTATCTGCGAGAATGCGAGAATTTTGTCACTTTTGTATTTAGTTCCAGTCTTATAATCTTGTTAAAAGGCTGAGGCTATCGATGTTCTCAATGATTCATCCGTCGCGGCAGGTGTTTTAAATGTAGAAGATTGCACTTTTCGGACTTCCGACTTTTGATTCAAGATAGGTAAAGTTCTTGGCATTGATTGAACTTCGAATGTGCAATAATCTATTCGCACATCACCACAGTTAGTAAGTCTGGATTTATGAAAATATTTCCCTTGCGGTTTCATCTTCTCCCATGTTTCTCTTTCACTTTCAGCGTTATAATCTTTATCACAAGGTTTCCATTTCCAAGCTTGTTTTTCTAATTTCCGCTAAAAACGGTGCATTGGCTTTGGTCATCTATAATCCGTCGATAACACGTCCAAGCAACGTTCTGGCCGGTTACCATCCAAAAACAAGTACTTTTCCATTCGATACACAACTGTGTAACGAAAGGTGGCTGCTTTCGCTTGTGTTTCATTTTCAAAGCGTGGAAAATAGAAGGGCACACCTTTTGGGAAACGCCCCGAAAAATTAGAAAAAGTACTAGTTGCCATAGTTTCCAAGCAAAATGAACACCCATAATGTGTGAAGCGTTGGCAAAAACAAAACATACTGTTCAAAAGAGACACAATTTTAACCTCGGCGGTCATCGTCATTTCCTCCGTCGTGACAACGGACGTAAACCACTCGCCTGGCGGAGGTCGCAGCATGATTAGTTCACTTTCGCTGAGCGTGTGCAATGAATTCTTCAAGAAAGCATTGCACTGAATGTGGTGTAAAATATGTTTATCACTATGTTTTTGCCTTTATCTTTACTTTTGCTGTCTGTGAATTGACCGCACAACCCGGCACCGCCGGAATGCGTTCCGCTCTCTGTGTCTCTGGTAAGGAAGGAAGAGTAGCGATCGTGCGATCACGAACTGTGCTGACGTCGTTGGTTGGTACGTTTTGCACGGGATTAAAAGTTAGCAATAGGAAAGTGGGTAGGCGACTCGATAAAGCGCCTTCCTCCGAATGGACGACCTACCTGATTCGCTTTAATTCCGGTGACCATAGGCATCCAAACGGGCTTGTGAATGTCGAAGTGTATCGAACCACGATGGAAAATTGCAAGTCAACATTAAACAGTATGCGGCGCATTGCAAAAACAAACACTCCCTATCCATACAACGAACCCTGGACGTGACTCTACGATTAGGTTCCATGCGCACGGATTTTCATGCTGCAACTTGATTATGTTATATTGCAATTGTTCTTATTGCGTAAAATGTGTATAGATCACTTTCTCACGGGAAGACCAACGGCCAGACGTCGCGTTTTCGGGGGACAGGCTTATGGTAAACGGAAGCGTTGGTACCGAAGCAAAATCGAATAGGTTGGTTTGCACACTCAGCTGCAGTGAACCGAATCGTCGTGCCCGGCGAGCAAAGGTATTTGGGGTTTCCTTTCTTTCTGTTTGATTTTTTCACATACGCTATTATTTTCGCTTCACTTTTTCCTCCGCCCTGAGGTTAAACTTACTTTTCACAGCTCGTTTTCGCATTAACGTTGCGGTTTTAGTTTGTTTTCATTTGTTCCAATTTTCTTCCATCCCTTGAAAAGTACGACGCCGTACGACGTACGTTTTCTCGATTCGTGTGAAACAGGAAATTGAACATTTATTTTTAATGATACAAAGCGAAGTAGACGACGTGATTTTGGTCAACTAGCCAAGTACGTCAAAAAAAAAAACTATCGGAAACATGTAATGTGTGTTTTGTGTTTTTCCTCTATTTTATTCATGTCTTCTTTATGCATAACTTTTGCAGAACAAAATGCACAAAAACTAGGGTATTCTAGGGCCGTCATCGAAACAATGTTATTAAATTTTCTTCTGCTAAAGTCATCGCCTGTGGATGAATATTCCGTTACAGATTAATGTGTGTAAATCAAATCATAAAGCTAAAAAAAAATAAAATGTAAACTAAAAACATTGGCTCAATGGTTTCAATATTATGTGTTGCAATAACCACACTCCCATGACGAATCTGCTTCATTTCGATGATCATTCCTTGGATCATTTTCTTTTTCTTCAGGCAAATTTATTTGCAGAATTGCTCAGCGTATTCTCGACGTTTCACGTTCATCACCATAAATTGCGTGAGAACCGTGCACGGAGTAGCGAATTGTGTGCTTTCGATCTGGCTAACACCCTAAATAAAATCAGAGCGCGCGTACCTGTCACATTTCTGTATGTTCTGTTCTAAAAGAAAAACAATTTCCTCATTTACTAAGAAAACACAGAACCCTCTCCTCACTGTAATGAAGATCTTGATGTGTTAACTCCTATTCTACTTTTCATTTCGCTGCCTGAATTCTTCATTAAAAATCAACATTGTTCTCTTTGCTGAATACCCTCCGAAGAATTTAAGGGCCCAAAAAGTTAGTTTTATGTGCCCAGCACAGAGTCATCTTCTTTGTCTCAGAGTCTCAGTGCTTTGTATTGTTTATGATGGCAGCTTGTGTTTAATTTACAGCTTTTTCTTTCATTTGAAAGGAAAATAAAAACAAATTATCTCACGACAGCATTTTAATTGTGTGGTAATGATCTCGTAAACTGATCCAATTGTTTACCGGACGCTGGTCCGAAGTCATCGACACTTTTACTTAAAGGAATTGCCAATGTATCTTATGTGTCAGAATTTTAATTGAGAAATAGATTTCTTTTCTTTGTTGCATAGCGTGCATTTTCTTTGGCACGAAAATGTTTCATTAAATAAAGCAGCTAGAATACCATCCGCAATATGTAACCAATTCCATTTTCGTCGATCGTTCCAACACCGTTACGCATCATCGCATTAGTATTCATGTTAGGAACACGCTGTGTAATGAAAAGTGTTGCATGAAAATCAATTTTACGTAAACGTTCATCAACAACGGTTAAACAATTAATATGAGTTTTGTCCATCCGTCTGCCATAATCGCCTCAACATGAATCTCTTCAACTTTTCCGATTGTTGAACTGTCATCTGGCCATCGGTTACGTTAAGTTACAGCGCACCGTTCTCTCGCTGCATGGTACCACAACTGATGCAATAATGTGTTGTGAGGAGTAGCCGGTGTTTCCGATCGTCTAATTTTAAAGCTACTTTAATGTAATGCATTATTAGCATTGTTTCTTAGAGACAAATCGACTGTATTTTCTTCTTATGTTTTCCTTTTGTTTGCTGTACAACTGTAAGTTTGATTTTCTATTTTCCACAAACGAAAACAATCGCATTACAGAAGCCTTTCGCCGGTTTTCAGTGAAAACCGGTATTAAACCCCCGTACGTATGTAGCCTAGCCAAACAAACGGAACAATTATTGCTGCTTCTCGATGGCTTATATTTTCTTTCTCGTACTGCAAACGTCGTAGATAGAAAGGTACGCATTTTAAAATAAACAAACGCATCGAATCCGTAGAAACGACTGTGACAATTGACATGTAGAGGATGTTACAAATGGCCGTACAATGGAAAAGAAAATTGGAAAAGCAATATAGGGGAGTTCCAGCAACGTCTTTAAAGTAAGGCTAATCCACTGATGCGTATCATGTTACCGTATATTTTTTTCACAGCGAGTTTTATGTATGTGAGTTAAGGCTAATAATAAAAAAAAGTTCCACATTGAAACATATAAATTTAATTTTAAATAATATTACAGATAGTCCAAATTTCTTTAGGAAACTTTAAAAAAATCGTTCTAGAGGTAAAAAAAGAATACCGCGTAAGCATTCGTGCCGATATCTCTACTTCCTAAAATGACCTCCATCGAGCAATCGATAGAAACACACTTCGTGCTGGTTGAGTCAGCTGTTGAGAGCTTCGATTGTAGAATGAGCAGCAGCAGTGTATTGACCAGGACATGCGAAGGAGGCACCACTATACTGAGCGAAAAGTCAGTCACTGTTTGACGTTTCTTCCATGCAGACGGATATCGCTTGGAGGAACGATAAACAACGCGGAAAAAGAATTGTGTTATTGTGCGCATTAGTGTAACTAATTTCCAAATAATGAATGAATTTACCTGAATTTATACTTTGAATGTGCCAACGTACGACGAAGTGTGGTAGAACAAACATATGAAAACTCAAACTTGAAGAGGTCGTGACTTTATGTGGTGCAACAAACGCGTATAAAAAAGTGTGTTTTCTTACTAAATGTTCACTGCCTTTAAACGAATACACCTATAATAAGACGTAATTTACCGGATGTATTAAATATACAGACAGTTAGTATATGTGACGTCCTACTCGTTCTGTTAGGTAGATAAAATCTCGGAAAAAAATCTCATTCGGTTGGCGTACGTGCGTTTCCGGGTAGCATTCATCCACCACCACCAGTCAGGAAAATATCGATCGTTTTAACACGACGGAAGTTTCACAAATTTTGCATCAAACAACAGGAAACAAGGCGCAGGAAGAGAAGCAGGTGCATCTTTCATGTTGTGAAATCTAAAATTCGATTCTATGTGCCGTGTGCCTAGTGCATTCCTTTAGAATTTTGTTGAAGTGTAGCACGATCAACGCTGCTTTATCATCTTCATCTCGAACAATTTGTTTGGTTTAGGAAAAAGAATTGTTTCTTTAGTTTTCTCACCCACAATTATCATTAGCAAGCGAATTCTTGCTTGAAGCTTCTTCTTCATCATCATTCGTTTTGTGGTGTGGCCCGGCTAATGCGCATGTGCCCCTCTGTCACTGTGTGTATGTGCTTTTCCGTGTTGCTTCTTTTAAAACTGTATTGCTTTCATTCACTGTTGTTACCAGCTTGAAGTAGTATTAGTGTTAACTATTTCGCAATGTGTTATGCTAATGTATGAACCCGAAAAAGTACAAAATTGCTTTGTTTAGGTATGTAAGAACTATGTGACAAGTCGGATTTTACTGCAAAATGTAAAATTGATTCAATTTAAAAATCCTTTTTGCTTGTTTGAATATTAACCTTTGCATGTACGGAGGTGCTTAATCTAATATGATCTAATATTACATTTTGCCTAAACAAACCCTTAAAAAACCTTCAAAAATCCGAAAGAATTTGAACAAAAACCAATTCATTTTCTTTGGCCTTAGAATGAATGGAAAACCAAATTTTATGAGGAAAATATTTGATAAAATGTTCGGCATAATTTGAAAAGTGTTGCAAAAAATTATCACTGTTACATAATCCAAACAAAATAGTTAAATTCAAATAAGAGAAAATACACTGTAACGTATTTCGCGTTGTTGCTATTCCTATTCCGTTTCATCTTCAACCGTAGTTCTGCGCAGCATCCAATGCTCACATTTTTGGCAATACTCTCCCTCAGTTCAACTCTCTGTTCGACACGAGAACCAAGCAGTTTGTAGATGGGCAATGATTTCTACAACCCTAGTGCTCATCCATATCCATCGTTGTCGTGTGTATTGTCGAACACTTTGTCCATGATTTAAGGTGGCAAACAACAATATTTAACGAAAAATTATCAAAAGAAAACATAGCGAAAAACATTGTGCCTAAATTTGTCGTAGTTGTTTGGCTGTCTGTGATGTGAACACATAACCCCGACAGTTCAATACTATCTTGGTTTGTTTCTGGAATGGTGATGCAAAAAAACTTGCTATGCTGTAACTCTACAGAAGAGGTGTGAAGAAAACGTGGTGAAAATTCCACTCCATGACTCTGTGGCTGTGAAACAGTGCGGATGATTAAACTGTAAAACTTCGTGTAGTGTTTCCCTGGCACGGGGTTTCCTCACACATCACAATCATGCGCCGGCCAAGGGTGGCTGAATAAAGAGTTTGAGTTATACGGGTTTTTTTTTTGCACCGATGTATAATTTCCGTTTTCCATCGATAGTGAGAAATGAAATAGTTTGATAATTGATCGCTTTTCTTTAAACTCATTTCAACGCATTTCCGCCGGACAAATTCAAATATATCGCTACTACAGACGCGACGCGATGTCTAGCAATGTTTTATGCGTGCGCGATTTGCAACGAAAGATAAAATGGGAAAACGTTTGACCAAAACAGCAGTGGTAACGAAAGTGAACCATTTTCTTTTGCTTGTGTGATGTATGGAACGCTTTTGCTACGGTATGTGGCCGATCACAGACAGACAGAAAAGTGAAGTGAAAACTATCAATTTTCTTCATCCCCCCTCCGAATCACACGAAACCGAATGCTGCTGTTGTTAATATTGGCCTCCCAAAAAAAAGGAAAATTGGGGGAAAAACACTGCTCATTTTCCCACTTGACGTTTTTATCATTCGCGTGCGCATGAGCTTTTGTGTGCATGGGCAGTGTCTGGTGCGAAAGAGTGCGACTACATTTATTCACTGCGAATAAGCAAAACATATAAATTTTGCCACAAGTTTTCTATTCCATGATTCGATAAGAAAATGAATGTGAAGGAAGCCTGTTGACGGTGAATTACATTGCAAAAATATGTAGAAAAGGGAGAAGGTCAGGTCATGTAAGCATTTCCAACCGCATCATGCATAAGAGAAAATTGCTTTAGCGTCCAAAACAGGTACCCATTACTACCATTCCATTGCATCAAATTTATCCTTTGGTACAACAGTCGAAGAAGCTGTTCAGCAGACAACCGAACAAACCATTCAGTGCTTTGAAAGACTTCAATTTTCCCGAAATAATTGGTCCTCAATTGGGCACTAATACATGTATGTGTGGGTTCGTTTCCTGACAAACCAGTCGTGTATGTGAAGTAGGCGATGACGTTAAGGGCCTTCTTGATCTTCTCGCTACCAAAGCGGCCGTTACCCTCTGGTCATTTACCCTTTTCCCTGTCGACGTACTCGGATGCGGTGAGGTGTATAGGGAAGAAAAGTGATGCATTTTTACAGCAGCAGCAGAGGCAGATGTGGAGGAATGTTTACTAAAACACAGTAAACCCTTGTTGTCATTCGCATGCTCCTTTCGAAGATGGAACCAAACGTCTCAGCATCTTAATCACTCCCGTGAACCAGGCAAGACTTAAATTCGTTGACTCTTCTGGAATGGAGCGGTCTCAAACGAGTTGATGATAAAATGTTAATCATACATTTTTCACATAGCAAGCAAAGCTCAACTGAGACGCGTTTCGTGCGATGCATTTTCTGCATTGTAAACCAAACTGCATTTGTTGCAAGCTAAAAGATGTACCCATCTTCGTCACTGGAAGTTATCTGCATCATTACTGCATAGGCTGATGCACCTGTCGTAAACATTGTTAAAAACAAGGGTTTCCTTGGCCCGAGACAATGCTGGAAAGCGCCCCACTGGCAACTGTTGTTCCGTTATTCATATTTTGTACGCTGACAACACAACGCAACATATCAAAAAGTAACATAGACATTGACTGTAAAGTGAATCTACCACGCTTAACAATTGTCAACGAAAACTCCCGCACCCAAGCAGTCATATTGTTCCTGTAACAACTGTTGTTGTGCCTAGCAGATATTGCCCTTTATTCTATTAAAAAATACATGTTAACCACTTGAACCAACATATGATGCACGATTATGTGGTAAATGGAAGGTCGCCGTCCAAAGTGCATCGTGTGCAATGCATGCGTAGGAACAATCAATGTAGGTTGCATTTTTTGTTCACTCACCGTTAAAGTAACTCTGCTCTACATGCTGTGTTACAGTTAGCTATGCTGCGGGAGGTAGCACCATCAGCCACCTACTGTCCAAAGTGTCAATCGTAACTTAGTACCGTTAGAGGGATAAGGGCTAATGGAAAAAAAACTAGGACCGTTCACCCTTGCACCCTTGAAAGTAATCTCGTTTTGCATTTTCTCATTATGAGCTTGATGATGTGATTTCTGCTTGGGCTAGGTGTGCATTAATTGAACTATGGAAAAAAGCTTACCAGCATTGTGCATAATTTTGCATGAAAACTCACAACGTCATTTATCACTCATTTGAATGACGATACATTTTTTTAAACACTCATTATAAGTAGCTTTAGTATTAAAGCTATTAATCGTAGAAGCTAACTATTTGAGCTTAAGCAGAACAGTATTTGTTAAGAAATGGTTTCATTAATTTTGCCACCATTTTAATGTAGTACAAAACATCCATCTCCCAGAAACATCATTTGTATGGAATAATCTGCAGCTCAGAACAAATTCGATGAAGAAGATTCCCGCGTGAAATAATAGACATTCCAATTTGGAACGGAACTTTAAATTGTGCATACTTTATCATGCTTACTGTGAGTGGGGGGTATGGGTCATCAACGTGTGCGATGCATCATTCCGTACCGTGCCCAGATACACATTGCACATTTTCTGCGCTACCTTAAGTGCTTCATTCCCGTTACATCAATCCGCTTTTTGAGGAGTGTAACTTGTTCCGGTCGTTGGGTTGAGATTTGCCCTTTCCGTGTGTGTTTTTTTTTTAGGGTAATGCATTTTTCTCCTTCGCTTTCTTAATCTGTGGCAAATATAATATTGTGGAGGAGAGACACAGTTCTCCACATCATCATGAGTAATGTAGGTTGGCGTGATAAATATGTCCGTTGATTTTTTGTTCCACAGTTAAAGTTCTGGACTATTTGTGCACCATGTCGTTGTTTTCACCACAATTAGCGTATTAGACAATGTTCTTCATCGTTTTCCGAACCCAGCTGCACGCTGCTTGAATTAGATGAAACAGTTAAAACAATATTTTCCGCTACTAGAACCAAAACTATACCGTTATACAAATTTCCTACTGCTTCCGAATGGATTCAGGAAGACGAGAGCAACAAATAGGCAAGAGTTGCAAATTGTTGCACATAACAATCAATCGGTTTCGGAAAGTGGGTTAATCATAATTGGATCATTTATTCGTTCGTTCCATCTCCCTATGGCATATTACGCCATCGGGAAGCAATTCGAAATTGTGTACACCGATGCTAATACTTATTTCCCACATGACCCAATTCTGCGGTTCCATACACAAAAAAGTATACTAGTACCTTAAATTTTTTGGAAAATCTCTTTCTTTATTAGTGTAATTATTGTTCTCTACATTGAATGGTGATCAAAATTAGCATTCAAAGTTATTCTTTATGTTACCGTACTCTGCAAGTCTCCCTTGAAAATGTGATCGGGAAAAGTTTGTGCAAACAGTTTGAATAAAAACATCACAACAAATCTACTCCCGCGCTGTCGTTTTACGAACATTGCCGTGAATGTCGTTCTAACAAAAACCAAAAACAGCAATCGCCAAAAATGCTGTCCCGTGCAGTGAATGTGTTTCGTAAGAAAAAGTCCAGAAAATCGATTGTACACGACGATGGTGATGATCACGGAACTGACACAAACGCAAGTGAAACGGAAACCGAACCGGATG
>KZ062336.1:7094-53115 GCA_002091835.1 Anopheles maculatus
TCGAATCCCGGCGGACCGCCTCCCCGTACGCGCAGGACTGACTATCCAGCTACGGGTATAAATAAGTCACAGAAAGCTAGCAATTGCTAGCAGGCCAAGACCTACCTACAGAGGTTGTAGTGCCAGAGAAGAGGAGAAGAAGCAGGCAAAATTCGGAAGTGCACTTTTAATCGGAATAGCACACATACTAATACATCCGCGTTAGTCCGCTACTGAGGAATAGAATATGTTTGCAGGTGTTGGTCTAACAGGTGCAGGTGCAGCTCTGAACCAGAAACCTGGAAAAAGATTGACGATCCGGCTATGTAACCATGACGTACTCCTCCTGCTTAATTGTAAGGTGTGTGAATATACGATTGAATCACCTATTTACCTTGAATGTACGGGGCACGATCAAGATTGGCTTGAAAATATTTCTGCAGTGGGGGTTTTACTAGGCGCCCAGATAAGTAACATCTCCGGAAAGGCTTTCTACCAAACAAAAATAGAATAGAAACAAAACTTTGTATATACACGCGGACTTTGTTTGTTCATTCATTCTCGTTTATTTTATTCGGTTGTTTTTGTATGCTGTTAATTATACGCGAGACGCCTTGTAACAACACGACGGTTCGCTGACCGTTACCTCTTCCGGTGTAGCAGTATGTTTCTTGTTTTACTACAAATTCTAGTACACACACGCGTGTGTGCGTGTGATTTTCGGTGTTCTCTCTAGGTGGACGACAATCCATGTGCTGCTCGTTACTCATTCGATCCCCCATTTGTATCCTTCGGGAGAGAGAATTGAGAGGACTTTTGCAGCATCCGGAAAAGAAATTTGCTGTGCATGGGGAGGATCACGAGAGAATACACACACGCGCACACTACAGTCTACCGCAGAAGGGGGATTTATCTGTTCTACCTTATGTTTCTTACCCTCCCCAAAGAGCCTGATCGGTACGTTGGTTCTTCCTAACGTGAGCTTGTTCTCTCTCTCTGTGCTTCCCTGTTTATTTCTTCAAGATTCAAGAGTAGCGTAAATTGGATGCTCTTTTTAAAAAAGACGTTTCTCGCTTCCTAATAACCGCGCGAACAGACTGGTTCTAAGATCTCCGAGATCTTGTCTGTAAACCTTCCTTTCCTTCCTGCCAAATGGGAAAGGGTGGGCGACGACGACGACTTATGTATGCAATATGCCGCCGCAATATTCTTAAAGTTCCTATAGTCTCATGCTCTCAGAAATATTGTTGATCCCCACCATTCCCCCCCATATCATATCCTCTGCTAATCTCCCCCCAACCCCCCCACTCATCATGCTGTTGTCATTAGGTCCTTAAACGTTTAAGCAAACGAATATAAGGAATGATTCCTTAAAACACCCACATATCGGGCTTGTTGCAGGTGGTGGTAGGTGTCACTCAGCAATAATTGTTACTATTGTATTTGAGAAGCCCCCGGGAAATTGCAATAGTTCTTTCGTTTAAATAAATTCCAATGGAACAAACCAGTCAGTCGCATACGGTGTGTAATAGCAGCAAGAGCTCGTCTACAACAACCGCAGCTAAATAAGCGGCAGCCAAAACAAGAAGAGTTTTTCATATATCTCGGGGTAGTAGTTCATTACTTATTTAATTTTCTCACATGTTGCCACCAAGTCCTCGGTTTTCTGTTGCGCGCTGTATAATATTAACTGTAGCATATCATCATCATTCTTGCTTGCCACTTTCGTGCACAGCACACACGCTTGCATGGGTTTTTAGTTGCTACTTGTTGTAGAAACTCTCCTCCTTTACTAATACGCTAGCGCGTGCGCAAATTCTCACATTTTAGTATCTCTTCGATAGCAAAAAAAAAAACGGGTTTGCTCTTGCTGCTGCTTCTCTTCCTGTTCTGTGCTAAGGAAACAAATACATCTAATCGCAGCTTATTTTTCTCATTCGTCCACCAATACACCAAACCAAAATGTGCAATGTTGTGTGAGACTCTTACAATGCGCATATCCCTTTCTCCTATATCATCCTCTGTCCACTTACACTAGCCACACACGCTACTATTTCATCCTTTTTTTTGTCCGTAGAGCCTTCACTAACATTTGTGTTTCTCTCCTCCTCTTCACTGTTTTATTGTGAATTTTACGGATACAGATAGTAGGATGCACAGATTTGTTATTGTTTCCTGTGTAGTATTTGTGTAATGATGCGCGCGTGTGAGAGTTTTTTTTTCTTTATTAACGTAGAGCAAAAGTGTTTTAGGTTATGTTTGCTGTGTTGTTGTGTTGATGCTGCCTGACTACTACTACCTGCTTGCGCTGTTTGTGTTTGTTTCTAATACCAACATCGCCTACTTTGTAGCGTGTTGCTGTTGGTTACGATGCAAGTAGCAGTAGTAGTTAGCAGTATGCGCTGCTGCTGCGGTGGTAAGGGGTCTCAGTAATTGTCTCCTCCCCACCAATCGACACCGTTGCCTCCATCGTTGTTGCTGTAGCTTCCGCCGTAGCTTCCACCACCAATGCCGTTGCGTCCGTAACCGTCATCGCGTTCTGGGGGAAGCCGCAAAGAAAAAAAAGGCACAACACACACACATGATCGCTTTATTAACTGCACAACAATGCAAGAAAAAAAACATTTTCAGCTTCGGCAACTTACCACCATACCCAGCCCCACCGCCACCACCGCCACCGCCTCCATAACCACGGCCTCCACCACCACCACCACCACCCATCGGGCGATGATCGCGTGGTCCTCCGCCGCCACCGGTGCGTGCATTGTTCTGCTGACGATAATCCCGGGATCCGAAGGTTGTTCCACCACCACCGCGCTGTGGCCGACCGCGGCGACTACCGCCATACCCGCGGCTGTTCGTCATATCCTCCAGGAAGCTGGGAATTTCCTGCCCCGTCTCGGCCAGCAACCGGACCAACCCATTGGCGACGTTACGATTTTTCTCGTTAAAGAACGACGTAGCCGTACCGAGGTTACCCATACGACCGGTACGCCCAATACGATGCACGTACTCCTCCACCTCGGCCGGCAGATCAAAGTTGATCACCTGCTTCACGTTCGGAATGTCCAAACCACGGGCGGCCACCGCTGTCGCGACCAGAATCGGGCAACGGCCGCACCGGAACAGGCGCAGCGCTTCCTCACGCTCCGACTGCGTACGATCGCCGTGGATGCTGGTGACCGGGTAGCTGTGGTTGTACAGGAACTCCTCCAGCGAGTCGGCCGCCTTTTTCGTCTCGACAAAGATCAGCGTCAAACAGTTCTCGTCGTCGTCGTCGTTCAGCTTCGTAATGTTCGACAGCAGATCGAGCAGATGGGAACGCTTGATATTTTCCTCCACCCAGAAGATCGTCTGCGTAATGTTGACCGAGGTCGAACCGACGCGTCCGACCGCAAGGAAAATGTAGCGGTACAGGAAATCGCTCGCCAGCTCCTGGATCGCTTTCGGGAAGGTGGCCGAGAACATGAGCGTTTGACGTTCGCCCGTCACCGGCATCCGGCTTTCCTCGACGATACGGCGAATCTGGGGCTCGAAACCCATGTCCAACATACGATCCGCTTCGTCCAGCACCAGGAACCGGATGTTGTCCAACCCCACCTTACCACGGCCGATCATATCCTCGAGACGGCCGGGCGTTGCCACGATCAGATGGCAGCCACGCTCGAGATCGCGCATCTGGTCCTGCGTATTGTTGCCACCGTACAGGACGGCCGGGCGCATGCGCGACCTGTAGCAGAACTTTTTCGACTCTTCGAAAATCTGCGTCGCCAGCTCGCGCGTCGGTGCCAGCACCAGCCCGAGCGGATACTGCTTGCGCCGGTTCATGGGCCGGTTCGGGGGCGGCGGAGCAGCCCCATGCTTGTACATCTGGTTCAAGATCGGCACCAGGAAGGCGGCCGTCTTGCCCGACCCGGTCTGGGCGCAGGCCATCAGATCGCGCCCGGACAGAATGATCGGTATTGCGTACTTCTGTACCGGGGTCGGTTTGTCGTAGCGTGCCAGCTTTATATTGTTATCGATAATCTCTGTCAGCTCAATGTCGTCGAAGGTGTTGATGTGGGCCGGCACGTCATCGCCCGTCGCCTCCACGGGAATATCTTCGTACTTGCTAAAATTGATACCGGTGTTGCCGTGTTTGAACAGCTCCGCCTCCAGACGCTCGTCCCGCTCGGTAAGCATCGTGTAGTCGATCTGGCCACGTCCGGATCCGCCGCCGCCGCCTCCTCCGTATCCTCCGCCGCCACCGCCACGCCGATCGGAGCCACCCGGCCAACGACCGCCTCCTCCTCCGCCACCATTCGTTCCTCGATCGTAGAACGATCGGCCGCCGCCGCCACCTTCGCCGGGGCCTGTGCCGCCACCGCTACCGACGCTACCCGGTCCGGGCGGTCCCATCGCCGCTCCCGGCTCCTGCCAGCGATCGTTTTGTGGTGGTGGGGGACCATCCAACGGCCTATCACGGCCACCGGCCGGTGGTCCACCAGCCGGACCACCACGAGCGCCACCGTACGCCGGCCACTGGTCCCCGCGCCGATCGCCTCCGTAACCTTCAGTATTCTGATAGCCTCCGTCACCGCGGTCTCCGCCGCGCTGGAAGCCGCCACCATTGTTGTAGCCCCGGTCACCGCCGCCCCGACCATAGTTGCCATAATCGCCACCTCGTCGATCGTTTTGATAGCGGCCGCCGCCGCCGCCGCCACGTCTATTGTAGTCGCCTCCGCGATAGTCACGGTCGCCGTAGCGTCCGTAGTCACCACCGCCACCACCACGATTACGGTTCGAATCGCCGCCGTATCCTCGTCTGCCACCACCAACGCCTCCACCTCCGATTCCGCCGCCGCCACTTACAGGAATACCGCCGGCACCGGATTCAGAGGGTTGAAAGTCGCCGCCACTATCACCACATTCTCGCAATTGCGGTGGAACGTACCGCCCGGCCGGATGTTTCGGGTTTCCGGATTCTGGGTTGCTGCCTCCGCCGCCGCCAAGTTGCTGCTGCTTCTGCTGCAAGTCCAGACCAGCAAACTGCGATGAGAGAGCGCGATGCGTGTGGTGTGCGTGTACAAAAGTGCAAAAGCAATATATTAATACATGTGTTCTGCGAAACGATAAGAAATACAAAATATTCGATGCTAGCTGAAGTGTTTGTGTTGCCGAAGAAGGATGCGCACTGTGCTTGATTACTCCAACAATTGGATTATTGCTATGCAGAACGATATCCGAAGAGAGATACTCGCCCTCAGCACGAATTTCGATCGCGCTGCGGGCACTTAATGGAGTCACTCTCACATTTCTTTGAATTGTACTCCTTCTAATGGTGATTTTGAATCGTAGCAGCTTTTGAAATAAATGAGTACTCTAGGGGTAACTCATTTTGAAGTGAGCGTCGCTCGAAATTTGTGCTGAGGGCGACTGACTGATCACTTACAGCCAAACTTGACACCGTAGCGCTGCTGACAGCATTTTAGTTACAAAGACGCAACTTGCAGAGCTGCAAAATTACACAGTAACCTCCGTAAACATACATTTCGAGAGCAATTACGCTCAAAATATCGCAAGGCCCTCATCTCGCCATACAAATTTTTACTTGTGACACAAAATTAGGGACTGACTTGCTTGCTAGAGGACTAGACTAGAGGGGACATAAATATCATCTGACAGATAGAAAGCTCTGCTATATGCTCTGTTCTATCTTTCCCGGAAGCTTTTACACATACTTGGCAGGTGAGATAAATCTTTGGATTTTTTTTATTAATATCAATTTAAGATGAAGATGATACACCAAGAGAACCAACCTAAACAAATAGGATGGTAATAAATAAAAATTTTCTTAAGGATGGTGGTATTGCTCAATCGTACGATCTTGGGATCGTACGATCTAATGAATTTTTGGGATTAACGAATCATTGAGGATGCAAGTTTTTTTGCGATTCACGAATCTTTCGCGAGTCGACTTGAAAGTGATTTGAATGACTCTTCACTAATGATTCATGTGAATGACTCCTTCACTAAAGATTCATGTGCGGATGACTCTCCTCATAAGATTCATTATGCGCAACACTAATCTACAGCAATCTTTTGCTGGTACCAAACACCAAGCCATCCAGCCACAATCGTGCACAGTGTTGCCAAAGCAGGCAACGCGTTTTGGCGTCTTATTATATTGGGAGCTTTCTGTATCTCGATTTGTGTGCTAAACCTTATACGCCGAGGGATAGAGGAGCACGAAACACCGACCAATCCATCCCACCTAAACGAATTGAAGACGGAATGGAGAGTACGAGGCGAAAAAAAAAATGGCCAACATGAACAACGGGAGTGGAAGAACGCAACGCAAATATGTGTATGTATGTATGTATGGATTGGTTCGCGCGTTCATTGTCCGCCGATTCGTGGCGCACGGAGCAGAACCAACCAAGGGCGGTTAGGCACAAAAGCAACGCGGCAAAACGAGGTCATTAAACTTAGAGGAAACGCTACGCAAGCAACAGCAACATGAAAGAACACACTCGCGCTGGAAGCGCTGCTGTGTGTCTTTTTCGATACGAGAACGGGTAAACACGGTGTGTCCTCCTCTCCTAGTGATGTGCGCATTGATTTAAGCCAAAAAAAAAAGGCCGAACTTATGACGTCGTTATCCGTGTGTTGTCGAAGGAAATATAATACTAGCCGTTATGCGCAATAGATAATTTTTGGTAATGATTGGCGGATAACAAGAACCACCTCAACAAACATACTTATTAGAACATTTTTTTTAAGTTTCATTATTATAGCGTGTATACAATTTGGATTTATTTTTCTAAACGTCAAAGTATCAAAAACTGTAGAATTACAGCGCCCGTTGTAATGTTTAAGCATTTGTTTCGCTTCCGCAACGTGACTTGCACGCACGCGCACACTCATATACATGGACCTGGGACCCGTTGTTATCACGATCCTTTCCCGTGCCATTGATCAATGTGTATAGAAGAAACCACGCTGAACCAATGAGCTTAGGCGCTCGCGCGTGACCATTTTACACACACACACAGAAAGATGGCGACTTTGACCTAGAACTGCACTTCAGAATTTAGTTCACCCTATACACATGGAAGTAGTAGTACACACCACCAACAGTATAGCGCAATACAAACAGGACAATAAAATAACAGAGTCGCGTGTGGAACTAATGCTTCTTACCAGTAGGTAAACATTTATAAAAGTGTTTAAATTGCCATTAAAATGCATTCATCGCTATAAACTACGTAGTAATGAACGCGTGGAAAAGCAGCTCGCAAATAAACCGTGGCACAAACGTCGCAGTAGACTGCGGAAACAACAACGTCAGCTTGATATTGGAGGTGAGAGATTTCACTATAGCAGCAAAAGAAAGAAACAGCAAATGCATACGCACCGAGTCGCGCACTGAATCAGACACACAAGTGGCCAATTTACACCGACGAGGGGTAACATTTACTCGCATTTTATTTGTAATGATTCATCAGACGCTTAGTCAGCAAATGTTTTCCACAATCGGAATTTCAGCATGGTATGCAATATACCGCTCCAACACACAGTTTCATCAGTTTCAAAAAGTTTCATCATTACAATTAAAACTGTTTTTGATAAACAATCGTTAAAAGATAGCTTCAAAAAATGTATTAAAACTAACCTAGGACAAACACACATAAACCCCAATACCATCCTAGTAGTCGAGATACATTGCAATTGGAACACCTTCCCGGTAACCGTATCCTCGGTTACGCTGCCTTCGGAAGGGCAGGGGAAGTTTGGCAGAGAGGGTAAGAAATGCGGCATCACACGGCAACAGCAAGCAGCATCATCACGATCTCGCGACAGGATGATTAAAAAAAAGAACAGAGAGTGAGACACGTGAATCACCATTCCAAACGGCGCGCATATGTATAGCTGAAACGCAAATATAAAGCAATGGTAATCCACGTATCAAGAAGCGCGAGAGTGCAAAAGAGAAATAAAAGCGTTGAATTCGCGTAACACAAAAAAAAATCTCCCCTTTATCCGCGGATGTATAACCAGAAAAAGCTTCGCCAATTGTGTGTGAGAGCTTTACACTGCACACACCACTTTGATTCGCGAAAGCTGTACAACGCACACACCACTACCCCGTAATGCGACCGCTATCATGTCTACACACCACAGCCCGCTTGAAACATTATCCAAGTTTACACGCTTACTAATGTAGGAGGAGGCAGCGCTACTCTAGTTGCTTTCCCCTACATACAAAGTACAATTTATTTTTTATAATTAAACGTAACTCCAATGCTTCATCATAACCGCATGGGTGTAACTAGGTTTCCCTCGCTAAGTACTTGAGGTAGGAGCCCTCTTCAGAACATTTGCTAACACAACAGAAAGGCGGTGGACACAATGAACATCTCATTACATAAATGCGATTTTCCCGTCAGCTGCACTATCGCTTATTCCGATCGACATTGCGCAATTGGCGTAACATTATTTAAGTCGCTTGTTGCTGAATATTTGATATCGTTTTACTATGCTGATAGTATCTAGGAGGCCGTGCCGTGCGCGCTTGGAACAACCTTCCCGATGGTTTGGTAGAGGTCGCCGCCGGACGACGAGAAGCACACGGCGGCGGCGACGGCGACCACCATATGAACACTGTGTGTCCATACACATTTCACTATCGCCATAGCCATTCTCCACCTAACAAAGGCGCGCACCGAACCGTCGTATACGGTGCAACTACTACACCACCGACAATTTGTCTAGCTGTGTGGGTAGGTCAAAGTAGCGTGGAAAAACTCATGATGCTGCGAGAACGAATCCTTGACACAAAACGCCATCGTTCCCATTTCACGTGAGTCTTGTCACGCACGCACGAACTTCAGGCAACACACACTTTCGCACAACTAACAATGTATAAAATCAAACCGACAAGACGACTGCTAGACACTTTTTTCGCTCGTACATACCTGCTGCTCTAGACCTGTACCATTTTGGTTAATAGCATTACTCATATTACAGTGAGCGTTCGTATGGTTTTGTTGTCTTCCTTCCACCGTAGGTTTTGGGACACAAGATGAAAAGTTTGTTCTTTTGAAGGTAATAAAGTTTTTACACGGCTGCTAAACAGTTTCTTCAGATTCACTCGTTACAGCTTCTACACTTACACACACACACACACACTTACAAGCGCGCGCGCACACAGTGTGACACTAGAGAAATAGGTAGTTTCGGAACGATATAAGTAGTTAACCAAGTTAACTTAACCAGTAAATTCAAAGTACAGAGTAATTTGTAGTAATGTAGCGGGCGGGTTCAAGAATTGTTTCTCACTGTCCTCCTTCTTTTAGCTTGGTTACGGCACGGAGCACTTTTTGTAACACAGCTCTCACTCTTCTAATTTCAGTGGGCGCACACACACACAATAACATGCGGAGCGTATCTTTGATTTCGATGCACTATAGCAGACACGCACACACACACGCGCGCACATACACAAGTCGAAAAAACGGGCTGCTGCTGTTGCTGCTTCCGCTTCTTCGTGTGTTCTTCCTTTTTGCTACTTTTGCTGCTTTACTGACGAAGGAGGAAAAGACTTTGCTGAAATTGAAACAGAATTTCAATCACCACATCAACGGATTTCATTCACCGTGATTTCATTTAAATCTAATTGCTCTTCTTTCCCACACACTTGTGCGCAATGCATGTGTTGAATGCTGCATAATGCTTTTTCTTCGCATTTAGAAGCGTTCAACGCATCCAACATCCTGCAATGGGTTTGAGGAAAAAAACTATTGCACAATTGGTCCTAAAATGGTGTATTGGGCTTAACAAGGTCAGTCCCATCACACGGTCTCTACTCTTGTTTCGTTGCTGCTGCTTTATGGAGATGCAAATCTTTCAACTATTTTAGTACCTTAACTTCTTTACAGCAAAAAAACTCGTCCTGCGGCTTGAATTTTAGGTTACAGTGTAACCCCTTAAAATCTTGGCTATACGTTTCACTCGCCAATCAATTGTATAATAACGGTCAAACGCGGCGTACCGCTCTGCTACGACTGCTCTCTTTACTTTCAACTTTTACCGTATAATCCTAGCTCTTCTTTCTCCACCACACACACACACACGCACGCACGCATACTTCACGGACACTGCTGATTCTTCTTCTTCTCCCTTTTCCGGGTTACACGATGCAGCTTTTCTGTCTGCTCGTTCGATCCGTTAGTGTTCCCCGCGACCAGACGGCTCTTTTTCTTTTGTCTTAACACACAGCCAAAACCAACACACACACACACACGTCTCGCGCAAGCGGTGATCCTACACGAATACACCGGCTCGCCGCATTTATTGGTGTATTGGTGTTTGCGTGCGTTCGAATGCAGCAGTGTACGTGAGCGACTGTACGCGAAGCGTCGTGGCGAGCGGAAGAACCGAGTGGAAAACAAAGAAGAAGACTTTGAAACTGAAACCCCACACGGGGCACTAGCAGCAAGAGTGAGACCGCACGACGGGACTTTTGGTTCAGCTGGGGAACGATTGACGCAAAAGGGGGCAGGAAGAGGAATGTGTTCGAGGAAAGAAAGGAAGGGAGCTAGAGGCTTAGAGCTCTCTCGTGAAACTGCACCGCATTCGCGATTTTCGAACGCAAATTTTTACCCTTTCCAAGCACTGCCAGTCCCTGCAAACACACCGACACCGATGCCAAAACGTTGGCGAACACGTTGAATGCACTTCCGTTGAGGTTTTGCACAATTTAACGTAGGTTTTCGCTCATACAAAACGGATACGACGTTACCGACGTTCTTTTCCACAGATCGGAGTTTTCTCCAAAAGGTGTCAAAGTTGGCAACAGTGTTTCGTGAGCGCTCGCGACCCTGCTCCTCGTGTGCGCTGTGCGGACGTGCTCCGGCTGTCAGGCGAACAGTTTCGCCCCTGTTTTATGTTTGACATTTGTTGTTTGTTGCGGACATGTGTTTTGTGAATTTGTAAACGAACGCAGAGGGTGTAGCGATTCGGAAACGTGTTTTATTGAGTTTCATAGCGTCTGAGCAATATAATCTACTGAAAGTAAACGTTTAACGATGGCTTCTTTGCGGATAAAGTAAGTTGGATTATCGTATGTGTCCCTTGTACGCTCACGTAGAGCTTCGCTAACTTTGTGTTTCGTTTGCAATTGTCCAGGAAACCCAACACACGCCGGGGCAAGAAAGCTTTGGAAGAACGGGAGCCAAAAACGATAGAGAATCTGAAGAAAACGCTCATTATGGAAGGCCGCAAATGCTCGAACGAGATACGGCATGCGCTGAAGGATTTAAATTTGCTGAAGAAACCAAACTCGCGTATGATGAGACACAAGAACGATGTGACTCCGTTTGAAGATGCCACCCCGTTGGAACAGTACGTGGCTAATGTTGTTGCCCACCAAACTGTGGTCAGAAAATTAATTTACATCCGCTTGTTTTTTGTGTTTTAGTTTGGCAAAAACAAACGATTGCCATCTGTTTCTGTTCGGCTCGTCGTCTAAAAAGCGCCCAAACAATCTGGTCCTCGGACGCATCTACGACGAGCAGATACTGGATATGGTGGAGTTCGGCATCGATCAGTACACGGCGCTGGAAAAGTTTAAGACGGAAAAAATTTCACAATTCACCAAACCGGTAATCATCTTCAATGGCTACAAGTGGAAGCTAACGGAGGAGCTGCGACGCATCAAGAGTCTGCTGCTGGACATGTTCCACATCGATCACATCGATTCCATTCGTCTGCAGGGTATCGAACATGTGCTGAGCTTTACGCTGACCGATGATCTTACCATTATGATTCGTTCGTATCGCATCCAGCTGAAGAAGAGTGGTCAACGGACGCCCCGTATCGAGCTGCTCGAAATGGGTCCGTCACTAGATCTGTCCGTGCGCCGTACCAAGATTGCCTCGGACAACCTGTACAAGGTGGCAATGAAACAACCGGCCATCCTGAAGGCGGCCAAACGGAAGAATGTTACGCGCGACGAGCTGGGCAATGTGCATGGTAGGGTGCACGTTGGCAAGCAGGACATTAATGCACTGCAAACGCGAAAGATGAAGGGTCTGCGAAAGACGGCCGAAGAGAAGCGGCAGGAAAAGTTGGAGAAACAGAAAAGAAATTCGGCTAGTGGGGAAACTTCCAACGACGAAGATATGGAGGGTGATACGAATGCGGAGGACGATGAGGATATGGACGATGACGATGGCGAAGAGTGATGTGGATCGATGTTATTGATAATAATAAATGATTCAGTACGAATTCCAGTACGGTCTCTAAGCTTTAGTAAGTAGCATTTTAGAACGCCTTCAGTAGCATTTTTGTTCTACCTAAGACTGAGAGCGAGATTTTGCTAATATTTTCATAACATTTCGATTTATTCGTAAAGCGACAAATACCTGTTCAGAATGTTGTTGACGGGAATGATATTTTTCGCAAAAAAACAACTAGGCGTTACCCAAGAGTAACGGTTATCGTAACGCCTAAAGCTCATTTTGCCCCTAAGAAAGCTTTCAAAGCTCAACATTTCATTGTCAAACAATTCTATCACCTTGATATTGTGGTAAACTATTATTTTCTTCATTTTTTACAAGATTTTACAAGAGAAACACTAAAAACGTTATCATACTTACATTATAGTTCGTCCATTTAATACGCTCAAAACAACAAAAGCTCCCAAAATGTGTTTTCACTATGCGGTAGAATTGTTGTCGGCCTTGGCCTACCGAAGCGCAGACGAGATTTAAATCGGGGACCAGGCTAGTTGCCATTAATTGAGGCAAAAAACAGCTCGTTCCTTTCTTTTGTCATCGTATCGGATTCATTTTCTTTTCCTTATAGGTAGTACGAGGTTTTGGGAGACATTGGCCTACCAATGCTAGCTTCCATGGCTTCCTTTCCTCGACGGTGATAGTCACTAGAACCGAAAGTGATTGAGAACGTAACAGCACGGTATGCTAATCGTTGATAAATCAAAATGTCTGTACGCATTTTTATCGCCATAAAACGATCAACGAATTGTGTACACGGTAGCACACGGGGGGGACAAAACGATTGAATGAATCACTTGATGCGAGTAATGACCGATAATTGATCATTGCTCGTGAAATAAAAGAGAGAGAGACAAAAAAAAAACACTGTACACATTACCTACCATAAGCTCAACCAGCCGCGACGCCTCGTAAACTGGCGCCTCTAGTCGGAAACCGGTTTCACTGGCGTAAGTGCAACCGACGTAATGGAACGTGTACGACAAGTACCGTATGTTTGGACGCACGTACGAGACGCTTTTTTAGCTATTTATTTTCGGTAATTCGGTGGAGGTAAAGCTAGACAGTTTGGCAGACGTACGTGTCTGACGTGTGGCGTGTTGATCGTGCAGTTGAAAACGGTGAGGAAGCTAGGCGGGGCAGATGGAGTTGTATGTCCAATTCATTCATGGCATCGAAGGCATAAAGAAGTGATCGTGGGAAAAATGATGGTAGACGCTGCAGTTCTTCCATCATTTGTAGACAATTCTTTCTATTTTACATTTCGTCTGTTTAAGCTAACTTCGAAGCAGATATTCATCTATTTAATCGAATAACGTAACAAAGCAATTTATATGCAGCAGCCTTCAGGACACGCAAAAAGGAAGTCTTCAATGGCTGCATTAAAAAAACAAACGACTAAAAACGAGCAATGCCACCAAGTTAAAAGACCGCAACAAACTCGTGCTTTAGATCTTCCGTTTTCCGTACGATAAGGTTAGTTCGGCTAGTTCACAAACTAGTCGGCATCGATAGACTGTTACCTTGCGCTTCCTTCCACACACAAATAACACTCAAAAATTGACGCCGAAGGTCACCCTCAAGTTAGAGCGGCCGAATATTCTGGGCGCTGCGACTTAATCGCGACTTAATCAACGGTGGAGTGTGTGTGTGTGTGTTGAGGTCCAAAACTAAATACACCGTGTTCGTGTTTTTTTTGTGGTTGGTTTAGTGACGCATGCAGAATCCAATATTGATGTGGCCAAACCACACGAAAAGCTTCATGCGCCAAATCTTGTAATCGCGGGAGGCATCGGCCGAAAATCTTTTGCGGCAGCAGTGTTTTGCGCAACATTACACTGTGTCTCGTTTCTTCCCCTTGCCACAAAACCCAGGTGGCTCTAGTAAGGTGCAACACCACCACCATCACCACCGACCGATTACGTTATGTCCGACAGCCCGGGTGGAACGCGTCACGGTACCGTGTGGTCACCGAAAACTGCCGAAAAACCGAAAACGAGTCTTTTGTCTTTTCGGATGTCATTGTTGCAGGTCCCGCCATCTCAATCCCAGGTGTGGGGCGTGCTTTGGGCTGTCTCTGTGTGCGTGTGCATAACGGACATCGGTCGGAAGGTCGTCAGCGGCTTGGGATAGAAATTTTCAGGTCAGCTGTGCGTCCAACGCGACCAGGCGAGTGAACATTTGGGCTAATAAAAGCAAAACAAAGCTTACCTTTCTCTTTCTGAAACACGCAAAAGAAATTATGATTCCAATTGGGGTTGGGGAGTTTTGTTTTCGTCTCTTCTCCAACAGTCAGACTGATCGTTTTTATTGTTAAAAAAGCTTAAACCCTGTAGCATAACCAACCAACTTCCTTTCCCTCCCCGTGGTAACTCGATTTGCGAATGAGTTTGCTGCGAAAAGCGGCACCGAAAAGCGCCCAGACACAGACGCGAGCGCGATTAATTTGGTGCGTCCGTTTTTCTGTTTGTTTTTTATGGACAGTGGTCGGTTTTGCACCAACACCAGCAGATTCACTTCCAGGTTGTGAAATCGAACGTTCATAATGATTGGCCCGGAGATGGCGCCTGTCGGGGCTTATCTGCTCTTGGACGATTCCTGCTCGGGAACCTCCTTCAGGTGTCCGATCGGCGTGGTAATGTGTGTACCATCTCCTGCGGGGAAGAACGAGAATAACGAAGAGAAGTTGAAAACATTGTCAAACCATGGTTGACCGATCGATGCGTACCGTATTTTTCAAGCGTCCGGCGGGCGGGCTCCTTCGCCGGTTCCTTCAGATCGTACGCCCAGCCAATCTTGGCAAACACATCCAGCCAGAAGGTGGTCAGATTGACCGCGTAATGACCCATCTCGGCTGCCTTGTAGTCCCACGGGAAGACGTGGTGATAGTTGTGCCATCCTTCACCCATCGACAGGATCGAGACGGTTTTGTTTTCTGCCGGCCGGATGCGACTGTATGCGAGGATACACACGATCAGAGCGATCAGTTTATGCGCGACAGATCCGACTTTCACTATCCTTACCTATCGTACGGTTTGTTACCGTAGATGTGTGCCGCACTGTTAACCAGCCAGGTGAAGTTAAGCGTCAGCACGTAACGCAGCAAACAGTTGGCCAAAAAGGACAGATACAGTGGTTCGCCCAGGAACAGCCACGGAATGAACGACGGTACGATGAACGTGAACAGGATCTTCAGTGCCATAAAGTACCGCTGATGGAACTGGATGACGGGATCGGCCAGCACGTCCGACATGTCGATCAGCCGGCCCTTCTTGATGCATTCCGGATGCTTGCGGATCAGCAGCCAGCCGACGTGTGCGTAGAAAAAGCCCCGGTTCGAGTTGTGCGGATCGGCATCCGTCTCCGAGTACTTGTGATGGATGCGGTGATCGCGCACCCAATCGAACAAACTGTTCTGCCCCGACAGACAGTAGCAGCACATCAGGATGATGCGCAGCGGCAGCTTCGCCTTGTACGCCCGGTGCGTCCACAGTCGATGGGCACCGCCGGTTACGCCGAATCCTGCACAGCCACCGACAAAGATGCCTACGTTCGGACCGGGGCGGAACACGTAATCGGAATTAATATGTGACAGCAGCAAGGCATGAGACCGGGTGGAGGATATTTAAAGAAAGAGCTAGAGTGTGACGTACGCAACAACCCCCTTTCGGAGAGGATGCAGTAACGTAACGCTAACGTTTCGGCAATCTCGATATTAATCTACGTCAAAGCGTACCGGATGTGGGGCGTGTAACATGGTGCGCATGGTGCAAAACACATGTCGTTCAAGCTTGCCCATGGCCTATACCGGTGCAGCCCAGTTTAGAGGTTGCATATGTTGTCATTTGCTTTTCTAACTTGTGTCAGATGGTGTGACCTCGAAACTACTTCAAACTTAGTAGAGCGATTTTATGCCATTGCTCTGTCAAGCGAACGATCGCTCGAGCTTTAGCATCATACGATTGTGTTCTTAGGTTAGGGCTCATGCTCCAATTCATCACAAACCTCCTTGATCTTAGGACACAAACAAAGAAAAACTAATGGCAGTTTAATTGCCCGAAGTAGATTTTGCGCAGTTTGACGCAACGTTTTCAAATAAAAACTTTGGTCACTTTCCCCCAAAACTGGTCTAGTGGTGAAGCCTAGATTCAGCGCCCAGCCAACATCACAACGCGCTGTCGTGCTAAAAGCTTCGTATAAAATAGGAATCAATTTGAATTGGTAATAAGCGCGTCATTGGTCGCTTGAAGTTTGGTGACGAGTCGAGCTTCGTCTCGACTTCCTGCATCTGTGTCCACTGTGTTTTTTGGTAATTTGCAACGTGCGTCTGTGCGCCCGAACGAAGAACTTGGAATGTATATATCTCTCGACACACAATTAGCATACGATTCTTCCGTTATGCTGTGTGTGTATTAAGGATAGCCTGGGGGAAAAGATTCCTGTATGTGTGTGTGTGTGTGTTGAAATAACCTTCCGCCAGATGGGACAGTTTTCAGCTGGCGAGGTTATTATCCGTTTTACGTTTTACAAAACAAATGTCGGATCGATATCTGTAGAGGGTTCGCGAAGCGTGTGGAAGGAACCTGATCGCCGTTGCGTGAAGGTTGTAAACAAGTCCACGCGGTCCAAATATGTGGTTTCGAAACTATCAAAACTTCTGTTTGAGAAATTTAAACAGCGCCGGTAACCTTCCGTGTTACCATGAGGCCACCCCCAAGGTTCGTCGCTTCGTTTATCGTTCAAGTTGTTTGTGTTTTGATGAACTGTTTTCAATGGCCGTTCATGGTGCCGTTGGTGTTAGATTTTGTGAATCTAATCTCTCTCTCTCTTTCTCTGTCTCCACCTCCCCCGACACATGCAATGACCTTCGTCAGTTTGTAACAAAACTTACCCCACACCCATGTCGTCAGTGTCGAGTACCAGACGTATTTGAAGAACAGCACCACCGTCAGCAGATGTAAGCCACCGATCATGGCGACATTTTTCCACTTAATCTCAGCGTCAAACTTTAGCCCGAAACGGTCGGCGATCCACTGTTGCAGTGCACGCCCAAATCGGCTCTGTTGCCATTTGTTGTAGTGCTGCAGATAGTCGTCCAGATCTTTGTCCGTGAGCTCTTTGCTATCGCCCATACCGTTGAAATTATTGTTCAGATCGTTGGCACTGCCCGGCGATGCGTTCTTGAGGTTCACATCCTTCGTGGCCAGTACCGCTCCCGGGACCGTTTCGGTTGTGGTTGCGACCGTCATTGTGCCCGACTACACAACAATTGCACCACGAGCTGTCTCGAATATTCGACTATATCACGTCCACGCGTCTTCGCACGATGAGCACGACTAATGCGACAGCTTGACACAGAACTTCGCAGGTTCGCACTGTTGTTGCCCTACCACCGGAAACCAAAACACACAAGAAGATTCAGCTTGATTCGCGGTGGTGGAATTCTTGATATACCGGTATTCGCTAGCCACACACACACAAACACAGCCACACACATACACAACTCACTTTAGCTCACGGTCACGGGTGGACGATAACGTTGCGCTTTTTGGGGGAAATTCCCTGAATATACAGAACTTGCGGATACAACACACGCGCGTTGATGGATATTAATTAAGCTAAAAGAACTGAATTACTCTTCTGCCAACTACGTGTTGGCTCCCTTTGTGGCCGTGTTCTTCCTGTGCCAGATGTTTTCACACAGGCGAATTTTCCGATCGTACAGGAGCAAAACTTCGATCTTGTGGCAGCTCACTGTGCCCTAACAATCTGCCCAAAAGTCTTTGGTCCAAGTTGGCCCGGCTGCTCTTATATATAACATTTTTCGGGTCGGTAACTCAAAACGCACACTGGCCCACTGCGTAAGCTACCAACACAGTCAAACGGGCGGGCACAACTTTGCTGTATTTCGCCGACTTTTCGTCACAGTGTCGCATCTGCTGTTGCTGCTGCCGGAACACCTTATCCGAAGGCATTAGCGTGAGTGCCAGCGGAGACCTTAAAGCTCTATCTTTGCCTACATTTCTTTCGGCGCTGTCACTCAGCGACACAAACGACACGACCCAGTCACCTAAGCTAGTTTTCGGTTCAAATGGGCGGTGGGGATTCCCTGCTTTTTGGCACTGTTGACTGCATCAGAAGGAACTCAGGTGCGCGTGTGTACACATTCCAGCGATAAGGTGCTTAGATAATGGCAAAGTCAACCACCGGTAAAAACAACACGTGAAACAAATGTCGCGAAACGTGGAAGGGTCAGAAGAGAATGGTCAGAAGCGATTGTCGGTGTCGTGACGTTGCATTCGACGATCGACAGGTAGAGCGAAGTTTCTCAAAAAAAAAAAATAAAAAATAAAACAGTTAATATAAAACCTGTTGTGACCGCTGGATGGTGCAATCATATTTTGGTAGCAACGACGTCAACGAAACACGCTGTTAAAAATAGATTGTAGTCCACACGAGCATTGGGTTCGGTTTTAGCAGGAGTTTATTTATTACAAAATAAAGTTTAAAAACACATAGAAACACACCCGACAGCATGGGAAGAAAGGCAAAGACTTTGGCGATTGAGATGTACACTTGCTTCGGTTCTAAGATTCGGCCGGTGCAGGAACCTCCTCCATGTGCCCGATCCGGGCAGTAATGTGTGTACCATCGCCTTTTGGGAGGAATAGAAGAAAGCATAATGTTAGTGTTTGATGCCAGCAGTACAATGCGAACGATCGTACACTTACCATACTTCTCGATCGTCCTGCGCACTAAATCCTTGGACGGTTGCTTCAAATCGTACGCCCAGCCAATCTTCGAGAATACATCCAACCAGAAGGTGGCCACGTTGACGGAGTAGTTGCCGAGCTCGGCTGCCTTGTAGTCCCACGGGAACACATGGTGATAGTTATGCCATCCTTCGCCCATGGCCACCACGGAAACGGCACGGTTTTCCGCGGGATTGATGCGCCTAACAAACAAAGAGCACCGTCGATGAGTGACGAATTCTGAAGTTCTCTCGTGTCTCGCGCTACTTACTTATCGTATGGATGGTTGCCGTACAGATGGGCGGCACTGTTGACCAGCCAGGTAAAGTTAAGGCTTAGCACGTACCGGACGAAACACTGGCTGAAGAAGGACATCAGGAACGTTTCGCCGAAGAAGTACCACGGTATGAACGTTGGCAGAAAGAAGCAGAACAGCAGCTTCATCAGCACAAAGTTCCTGCGAAAGTGGAATTACAAATTTGGATACAAACAGTTATTGTAAACGAACGAACTGAATGCATCTTAACTCTATAAAGCACTTGGATGCAATATTGTAGTTATTCGTGCAGAAATATAAACCTTTTTTTTATCACAGCTTGTCACAAATGAGACGCTAATGATGACACCAAGAATGGCAAGTGCATAGATCGATTGTTTTGGGCCAAGAAATAGATTAAAAACCAATCCCTTCCGAGAGGTCGTTAAGCAGTTAGCACTAGGCTGTCGATAAAAATAAATAATTGGTTTAGGCTTTGGTAGAGGATTTCCAGAGATATTCTATTGATTGCTGCAAGGTTTAGGGAGTCTCTTGAATCGATAAGACAATCATTTTTCATGACTACCGTCACCAACGATCGGTGAGATTTGTGTATCTCGAACCAGGATATTCTTCACTGCTTTAAATTGGACAACTATAAAACCTCACACAATGTTGTGAGTTGATACTAGCCCTAGCAGGAACCTGGACCGTAACGCCGTTACTCGGTCCTACCAATAAGTGACAGCGATCGTCGCGGTACGCGGCATCCTTTTGGTGTTCGGGCGTGGAGATCGTGCCCTCTCTTCGTTGATCTGCTGGTGCCGAGACAGGACTGCCTAGGTCTCTATTTTACGTGTGTGACTTTTAAGGTTTAGCAATAAACAATCATTATTAAATGCAGTTCGCTATTAAATGAAGTAAGCAGATGTTTTTAAACTCGATACAGCTAATGCCTGTCGCTCAAAATATGCTGCACTATTATCAGATGCTTATTTGTGATTACGAACAGTTCCTCAATTGCAGTTGCTTCACTTTTCTGACCATAGCTACTGCAAATCAATTGATATCGCTTTTATATTTTGATAGACAGGATAGGCAGCAATGTAGAAACATAGGATAGCATAGTTTTAGGCGTAAAACAGGATAGCAAGCTTAGCAATCGCTACAGGAGCATGCGCCCTGGAAATCTAAACCCTGTAGTGGCATTAGTGAAATAAAACCAAGGTAAAATTCCTCAGAAGTACTCTAAATGGCCCTTTCTTATTCTTTAAAATTCTGTGCGCGACACTATCGTTACAGGATATAGGTTTGTCGAATGAAAAATTCATGGAAATCAGTCTATCTTTTTTAATGCATAAATTAATCGGTTTCGAATGAATTAGCGATATCCAAACATTCCATTTAACATTTGCACGACACCGTTCGCACGTTAACAATCAGTGTTGCGGGATTTGTTAAAACAAAACCAGGCGAGAGATGCTGCTTAATCCATCCAAGATGTGTCTCTCCTTGGTTTGATTAGTACAAATCGACGATTGCAAACCGAGATTAATTAATTCAACCGAGACAATTCACACCTGCGGAAGATGTCAAGGGCTCTAGCCGGCTTGAAATTTAATGGGGGACATTGTGCAACCGAGCCGTTCGATAGTGCATGGGTGCGGGATGTTCCACGGGAATTAATGAGTGCCGCACGCGAACAGGTCCCACCCGATCGTCCGCCCATCTATCCCCATGACCTTGGTGGGATGCCAAAATAGTGGACTTTCGCTTGACCACGGCGATACTGGCAACCGATGAATCACCGCGGTGTCCGCTGAAGGTGTGTTGTACTGTCAGTGCAGGGAAAGGTTTGCTTAATGCCGAGTACGGAAAGGCAAATCAAGTCACCGTGCTACACGGCATCCAAATGGCCGGCAGTGGTGACTGCAAACACTCGTGTGGTGTTCGCGGTCGTTTCGCTTGGACTTTTTCCACGCACAACCGGTATTGTCAACAGGGGGGTTTGGGTGTTTTCCGTCCGCTCGAAGGTCTTCATATCGGATTCCGTGTACCGATGGTACCGAAGGTGTCAAATGCGACGGAGTTATGCATGCATGCGTTTCGTTTAGATTTGTTTTGCTAGCGTGCGTGTGTGTGTGTGGTGCTTCGGAATGAAAATGGCTCTTGTCTTAGGAAACGTTAGTTGACACCGTGTTAATGAAGTGACTAAATGTGTTCGATATTCGACGATTAACAGCATTATGAAAAGCAATGTGCAATATCAACATTATGAAATTGGGAATAGAATAGATGTCGACACACCCGATTTCTCACGGTGTATGCAATCCGCTAGACATCGAACGAATTCATTAGGAAGAAAGGAAGAAAAGAGATAGGAAACAAGAAACGAATCGAAGGTCGCCAGCACGCAACCTTCATAATTACATTATCAATTCAACACCTAGCACAGTAGGCTGTTGTTCAATCGATACTAGTCAAAATGAAGCCGAACCACATTTATTATGGATGAAATAATTATTACGAATGATAATGTGCCTTTAAATCGATTTGAACCTGAAGCAGTAAAACTTATATTACCGATCCTTCCGATTGGATTATAAATTACATTTAAACCTGGTAATCATCTTTCACCGATAGCAATGTCACGGTTAGCTGGCACATTCATGCACTCAGTTTATAACGGTGACCCCCGGCGGTTATAACGCGAGCGCGCGTTCGATCGTTTGTGTGTAAGTGCTGTGGATTGCATACCCGGCAGGCGCAAAGCACGCTCTGCTCACGCTTCCCACAACCTGTGTACGCTCGACACTTACTTGTGGTGGAACTGGACGACCGGATCACTCACGACGTCCGACATGTCGATCAGCCGGCCCTTCTTGATGCATTCCGGGTGCTTGCGAAGCATCAGCCAGCCGACGTGCGCGTACAGGAAGCCCCGGTTCGCGTTGTGTGGATCACCGTCCGTTTCCGAGTACTTGTGATGGATGCGATGATCCCGGACCCAGTCGTAGATCGTGTTCTGGCCGGCGATCGAGTAACAGCACATCAGGATGATGCGGAGGGGTAGCTTCGCCTTGTACGAACGGTGGCACCATAGCCGGTGTACGCCGCCCGTTACCCCAAACCCGGCACAGCCTCCAACGAAGAAACCTGAAGCAAAAGCAGAAGAGCAGAGCGTGAAACAGGGAACTGACGCGCACGTTTGTGGTTAGGAAATACCGATTTCGGGACTACGGGAGAGGAAAAGTACTACGCGACCCGCCCCTAGTGACGATCGAGGCGATGACGTGATGACGATTAATCGAATGTAATCTTAACCCAGCCTCAATTGCTCACCAGTGTAACCATCAGCCAGCCTATTTGATTTGAGGTTGCAGGTGTTGTTGCTCTTACTGGCCGAGAGGTTACGTTATAGGCAGGCACTCACGTTTGTTTTTTTTTCGGGGGCTGCCGAAATCGATGCCGAACGGTGTCTTAATCGATCGCCATTCATCTTCATCGCGCAAAGATCGGCAGAAAAATTGCATTGTACATGCTGCTGATGGATGCGATGACCGCGTTGGCTTCACTATACGCGAGTCTTTTTGAGTTTGTTTTGAGTTATGCATACGATTCCATCCAGCAAGTGTTTCTTCGTTTGCGGCCGTACCGAACGACTCCCGTAAGAAAAGAAAACGAGCGATAATCGACGCATGGCAAGGAAAGGGCAAACCAGATGCTGGTTGCGATTTTGCGTTTCGTTCATCTGACGCTGATTTATGTCGCAGTTTCGAAACTCGATCAGCTGTTTGTAGCCCGTTACGTTGCTAGTTGCTGTGCAAAGCATTGATGTTTAATGTTTCGAGATTTTCGAGACGCCCAAGCCCGAGGGCGACGCATACAAAAAAGTCATCAATGGGTTTGTATTGTTTACTACAAAGAAACGTGTTTTTTGGGTTGCGCTAGGGCTGATCGATCGGTGAGGGTGTTTGGGAAGGGATCGCTTACCTCAGCCCAACGGGTAGTATTGGATATTAGAGCCTTGACGTATTATGTTGAGGATTTTCTCGTTTTGGGTCGCATACTAAAACACAGCCTACTATTATTATGATGATTCCAATGACAGCCGACGGTATCATCGTTAGGGTGGAACCCGCCCGCCTTAAGGAAATCGAGTTGTCGAACATTTGTTGTTAATAAGCAACTTGTAACTTATAGTCTGGTATAAGATCCCGCTGTCAACAACCTTGCGATGGACAGGCAAAAGGGCGCACATTAAAACTGGTTTGACTGTTGCAACATTGTCGCGACTAGCGACACACATATGGGACGCGACCCGGACGAGAACTATCATCTTTCCACATGCCCTTTGATGAATTTTGTAAAACGCCACAACAAAACGTGCGCATCCTCCACCCAGCACCGGTGTACGGTGGCAGGCTTCACAGGGGTTCCCTGCTATGCAGACACCTCCATCCAGGATCGACGATCGTCATGTAATCGATGAAGTTTTAGGTGAAGGTGTTTTCGACAGACGTCACAACAATGGGCAGCCTCGAGCGCCGGGCAGACATGAGGCGGAAGAAGGAAAATTTTTAAATATTCATGCATATATATTTGTTAGCGGGTCGTAACACACAGACTCGCCTGTTTAACGATCGTGCTGTTTCTTCAACAATAACATCTATACCCCAGTCTACATTCGTGTGGCAGTATGCAAAATTTTGTTCGTCTCATTATTTCCTCATCTGTTGACTAGCGACACACATATGGGACGCGACCCGGAGGAGAACTATCATCTTTCCACATGCCCTTTGATGAATTTTGTAAAACGCCCCAAACAAAACGTGCGCATCCTCCACCCAGCACCGGTGTACGGTGGCAGGCTTCACAGGGGTTCCCTGCTATGCAGACACCTCCATCCAGGATCGACGATCGTCATGTAATCGATGAAGTTTTAGGTGAAGGTGTTTTCGACAGACGTCACAACAATGGGCAGCCTCGAGCTCCGGGCAGACATGAGGCGGAAGAAGGAAAATTTTTAAATATTCATGCATATATATTTGTTAGCGGGTCGTAACACACAGACTCGCCTGTTTAACGATCGTGCTGTTTCTTCAACAATAACATCTATACCCCAGTCTACATTCGTGTGGCAGTATGCAAAATTTTGTTCGTCTCATTATTTCCTCATCTGTTGCTGTTGCCGATCGCTCGTGTTTTTGGAGCGTTCCACCGTGCGTACTGAGACGATTAATTTGGCGATGTTTTAAATGAACTGATATGCAAATACAGCACTTAACCTGGTGGCCAAAAAATGTTTTGGTGACCAAGATCCTGGCACGTCTTTTTGTATAATTTTGCGCAAAACCTACATCCCCGTCGTCCGTCCGTTAATGTATTGAAATGAGTAGCAAAATATACAGCAAACGTTTTAAAAGGATACTGGCGAAAAGCCCCCTTATGCTTATCACCGACGGTCAGCTCCGCTTTTGCAGATGATGATGAAATCGCGTTGACATATAGTTCGCATTGATTAGTGATTAAGTTTAAGGAGTGTTTTATATGCTAGCTAGAATGGATCTGCTGCTTCAGAATAGCAGGAAGCGTTTGGTGTTTAGCCTCAAGTTTAGCGTACGGTTGAAGGACCAATTTTGGTACACAGCTTGAGACACACAGTCAGAACCTCGAAACCATCTCGCTAGTGTTAACCTTGGCGCAAGGAATCGTTCGTCCCACTGGCAAAATCGCTAAACTAAACTGCGTGACATTTAAATAGGCAATAGGCGCACAGCCAATATCAACTTTTGATCACGTTGTTCAGCTTCGATTCGTGACGCTTTCGTGATCGGAACTATTGGCACGATGATTAATAGTCGCGCTGATGGTTTCTTTGTCATGATTTCTTTAGATTTGGTGCATTCAATCACAGCTCAGTTAGTTTGGATTGTAGTTGGAACACCGTTTGGCCTCATGAAGAAGCGTACCAATCAATAGCAGCAACAAACCCATCTCCAAAGTCGGAATGCACCAACCAACGTTCAAGGTTTTGCAAAACTCTCATTGTAATGGATGAATCCAATTTGCCGTGGTCATGGCTTTGTGAGACAACTTTCTAATATCAGATGCAACGTGTATTGCGTACTGCAGCGAAAATGACAATAGTCTTTTTTTGCTATGGTACTTGTGCTTGTATTCTTCACACAGCGAAACACGTTTCATTTTGGGACCCCAACGACATTCACTTAATCGCTCTGCCTCTAACTTAATTCACTGGTTGCAAATTTCAAACCAACGGCACCGGTGTAGTTTGATATCCTGATGGTCCGGTTTTTTTGGAGCCGCAAGTTTAACTGTGTTTGATTCGATTAAAATTCCCATAAAAGGTAAACTCGCACATGACCAGAAGTTGTGCTGCAGGAAGTAGCTAGTTAGGTAACGGCTAAAGACATGTTAAAATAGGCAGCATGGAACTGTTTAGGCAAGAAGCGATCGTACTATCCCTATCACAAACTTATCACAATCACCTCCAGTCCCCGTGCACTTACCCCAGAGATAGGTGACGAGCGTTGCCTGCAGTACGTAATACAGAAAGGAGCAGACGGCGATCACGTGAAAGATCCCGATCATGAACACATTGTTCCACTTGATTTCGGCATCGAACTCGTAACCGAGATGTTGCTTCAGCAGGTTTGACAGCGTGCGGCCCCAGCCCGACTGCTGCCAGCGGTTGTAGTGCTTGAGATAGCTGTCGATATCCTTGTTGCTTACGCTAAGATCATCCTCCATCTCGTTGTTGTTGTTGTTGTTGTTGGTGTCCGGGAAGGTGGTGCTGCTAGCCACCCTAGCAGCAGCAGCAGCACCATTCGCCGCCTCCGACTGCTGTGATCGATCATTTGGTTTCATGTACTGGGCCGAATTGCCGGCAATGAACTGTAGCGTGCTGGTGATGCCCACCGTCATCTTGGCCACTAATCACAGCACTCGAGCACTTGAGGGCACTTCAGGGAAACTCTTACCAACTGCACATACAAACATACACACACACACACGCCCAGGTGTGTTCACTCCCAAGCACTCGCACCTTCACACGTAGGGATCTGTAATGAGCACGCTGGCGCTGACTTACTGTTTCGGACCGTTTGTGGGGTACGATTCCGAAAGCATTTGAACTTTCTCTTTCTTGCCGTTCCTTTCGGCTTACACAATCCCCGAAAAACACACACCAACAACAGTGATCCCTCTCCCGTTACCCCAAAACAAAAAACAAAAAAACCAAAGGTCCAGAAGGGGTTTCGATATGTCTGTTTTGTTGTCCGCCTGTGGCTAACTGGACGGCCGTGAAATGCGTTGGCCACGGATTTTGCGGTAATACCCGGGTGCTGCCGAAGTTGGAGCTGTAAATAGCACACGCACGGTGTTGTCTGCTTGCCGCGCGGTACGTTACCAGACAGAAGCCTAGTGCTCCGTGTCCCGATGGCTTTATATCGGTTTTTTCGGCTGCGTACGATCACCGCTCGGGTCGTGCTCGCGAGCGTCAATGCGTCTGTAGGATGGTTTGAAACCGAAAATAAGAAGATCCAACTGCTGTTCGAGTGAGCGCGCGCGCGCGCTTGTGCACGGTCCAAACGGTGACGTCGTAGTACAGGACGATCTGGTCGGTTTGCAGCGGGATGCAAAACTGCTCGGGAGATAGGTAGTATACATGGACGGTTTTGGTGGTGTTGTAAAAAAAATAACTGGGGGAGAGGGTTGCATGTCTTTACCGGAGAGATACACACTGAGTCGAGAGAGAGCGAGAGTCATTGGATTGCGATTGATTGATCACTGGAGAGGAATCGAACAGGGTTAACCGAAGATACTCGTCGTGACACATGCAGGCCTATCGTTGCCCTGTGATTCCCTTTTCCAAGCATATCTCCCCCGTCTCTTTCTCAAAATTCAAGCATCCAGAGAGTGACAAAGAACTGTCTAAGCTAACCAAAACCAACAAATCATCCGCCCGATCATGCATACAGCAAATAGACTGCACGAAGCAGTATCGTGTTGAGCGGAGTAACCGGTCACTAGGGTTAAGTTTAATTGTCCCTCAATTAGTACAGCGAGGTACAGCGAGTGAAGGCGAGCGATTTTCGCCACAGGAAGATCTCAAAGCCAGCGAGGACGAGGATGCGATCGATTGCGAAAAACTGCTTCGCTAGGACAATAAATTCTCGCCAATTGGCCAATAATGGCGTACGGTTGTGCAATGTTAAAGCATTTGATGGCTAACGGCTCGACGGTTCGACAGTGGGTTAGAATTAGTGGTTGTGGCTGTCCTGCGCTTTAGTGCCGCGTGAGTTGAAGATCGCTTTCAAGGGCCGTGTGCATCGGCACGTGCTGCCCGTTCTTGTTTATAACGCTGTAAAAGATACCGTGCCCATGGTGCGCTGGGGATGGTGTATGGCGCAATCTGTAAACAGTACGAGGGCGACTCCATTTCCCCTAGCTGCCCAATGCCAATCAAGCGGGGGGGAGGGCCTTTGATGATTAATGAACAGTTTTCGTGTGATTTGTGCACAGATACAAACGGTTTATAATCTATTTGAAAGGGATGTGTGGTTGTTATGTGGCGATTTTAAACGTGATCGTATTTTGGGTACGATTTTGCCTTGGAGACATACGTTTGAAATGTGTAGGCTATTTGCTTTTATAACGACTGTTTTGCGTTTAAAACATGTCTTTGTTGAAGTTGAACGTAACGATGGATAAGTTCTCACTGATTTATTCATATGCAGACGCCGCGTTCTATTTTTGTATCCTCAAGGATGTGTGAAGGATCTTCACACACAGATTTCCTTGAAGATGGACCACGGCGGAGGCGAGCATTTGGGGTTCATTATGATCACCGAATGTAGGAAACATCGAACTTCGAGGTTCGTCGCTTAGCGCGCATCAATGTAGGAAAGAAAGAGCTCATCCAGGCCAGGCTTCTAACAAGTCTCGCGTTGTCCAGCAAGTATGTGATATTTTTAGTTAGCTCGTAAACAGATAACATGCAAATCGCGTGCGAATCCGGTGTAGCATATGCCACTTTGACTTTCAAAAACGGCGGAAAGCGCAGACCAACGATCAACGACTCGTCTGGAAATGGTTTTCTTCTTTTACCAAGCTAACAAACTATAACGTGATGCTTTCCGATATTAACGACAGCGACTAACAGCACAAAACAGACTTTATATTTCAGGTTGCGTTTCCTTGGCGTTTGCCAAAATCGTTCAAGGTTGCCCGCCGGAGCAATAGTTAAGGCTTCCGCTTTTTTTTGTCATATGGGTTCGATTACGTATTGCGGATCGATCTAGCACAGTGGGAACACACCAGTGTGCTACCAGACAGCGGTTCAAACGATTTGGACGAATCGATTTTGGGTGAAAGGTGTTGGCGCGTTTAAATCGTTGGTGGGGTGACGGTTGGTCGGTCGGTGCGTAGGAACGGATCGTTAAAAACGACGCTGTTATAATCGGTACAATCGCGATCTAATCGCTTGGTGAGTCGTTTAGCGTAGATTTCAATACGCTGCATCTTTCGGTGCTCGAAAACCCAAGCTCTATGGAAACCGTTTAATATTGTTTGAGAGGGGTTTGTCGGTTATAAAAATGTCAACCTGATCATAGATCGCATGGCCAAGTGTCGCTTGCAGCATAGCGTATGCTGTGGGAAGGTTAAAACTACCATAACCGTGCACCGGTTTTGCTGAAGGCGCATTTTAATCATAACTAGTTTGTTTTAAACTAAATGGTTTTTTTTGGGAAAACTGGTTTAAATATTTCCAAAAAGGTGTTATCAGGCATACTAATACTTCCGCGTTTTATAATTACAAGATTCTGTTCTGCTAATCTCGTACGGTGATACAACATTAAACCCATCAAATTAGAATTGTAAATTGAACTAACAAATTTAATACTTTCCGTGCATTGATTATGTCTTGTTGAGCCCGCCGGGGGTCTTCTCTTCTTTCTTGGCCTAACGACCTCTTAGGTCTTGCCTACCAGTTTTTGGCTTACTAGACTTATTTGTTGCCGCATAGCTGGATAGACAGTCCTCACTATAGGGGAACGGCCCAGATGAGACTTGAACCCCGGTCCTGCCGTGTGAAGACCGAGCCTCCGGGGGTCTGCACCGTTGATTATTTTCGGCTTTGTTTCAGTTATATCGTTAGATTTCACAACTTACAGTAACAGTTTTCAATGCTCTCTTCCCTTCTCTTTCTCTCTTGTGATTGTATTAACAGATCTTTCGAAAAACGATTTTATTGTTTATACACCGTTTCGTATTAAGTCTTTACGGTGTTTGATAGATCGATAGATAGATCGCGACTTGTACTGTAAAATTTTATTGTGTTGGTTATTGCATGGTCTTGATTCTTCCTCTTCTATGGCTCTATACAACCTCAGAAGGTCTTGGCCTGCTGTTTCTAGTTTTTTTTGACTTGGTTTTACCCGTAGTTGGATAGTTAGCCCTTTACGAGATTCGAAACCCTGGTCCTGCCGTGTGGAGATCAGCGCCACCCCGGTCTTGATTAGTGTTGGGTTATTCTGATTCTGATTCATTAGGCTGAATGAATCTTTAAATTGAATTAATGATTCTGAATCTGTATTTCAAAGATTCGTGAATTCTCAAAGATCAAAAATTCATGAATCCAAGATCGTACGATCGAGCAATACCACCAGCCTTAAAAAAATCTAGTGTTACCTCCGTTTTTATTCAATTTTGTATATTTTTATATTTATTTAGGTTGCTTCTCTTGGCGTATCATCCGGTTAGCATCCCTCGAAAAGTGTTCCAAACAAATTCCTTACAAAAATTCATCCAAGAATGCGTTAAAATTGAAGTCGAGATGCATAAAGAACGTAAAAATCAATAATTTATGATGAGATGAGATGAGATTATGCATTTTTGAGGTTTCATGAATGTTTGGTAATTCAAGAATCTTTGGGATTCACAAATCTTTGAAGATTGCATGAATTTTTGGGATTTACGAATCTTTAAGGATTCACGGATCTTCGGGATTCACAAATCTTTGAGGATTCAGGAATCTCTCGCGTGTTGACTCTTGATTTGAATCACGTCTCTCTTCACTAAAGATTCATATGAATGACTCCTTTCTACATAAGATTTATTAAGCACAACTGATACTGATAAACATAAAAAACCTTAACTTTTTTTATTTTTAAATTTAAAATTTGATTTTGTTTTATTTCTTAAAGAGCATGCTGATTCTGAAAGATAAAGAGATAAAGGAAAACCAATGTATTAATTTTCATAATTTACTGCTTTTTTAACACATCTAGCATTGACTTGTTCTTTTTTTATATTCTTGGAATAACGACCTAGGCCATCTAATGGTTTTCTAGCCTTATTAATACTACTATAGTGGGATAGTCAGTCCAAACTACAGAGGAACGGTCCTGGTGGGACTAGATCTCTCGAAATTTAAATTGCACATAAAAACATTTACTAAAAGATACTTATCAAACTGACCTGAATGTCTCAATTTGTCCGTGAGTTAGCAGTTCGTGCATGCAAAAGTTCAAAACCCTCCCCCCAGCCAAAAAAATCGTCCAGTTTTTCAAAGATCAATTTTTAATTAATTTCCATCGATCCATCGTACCATCGCTTTTGAAGAGCACAATGTGTCAAGTTTCATTGTTCCCTCTGCCACTGGCACTCCTGATGCTAATTTTCACACCACACACGCACACCACGTTCCGGCGCAATGATCGTGCCAGCACGCACATCGATCGATTATCGCATGAGACAGACGTCGAGCTGTGGACGCAACTGATCGCATACGCTCGCTGCCCGCACCTAGTGCTACTGGATAGCTTCGAGTTCTTCGGTACGTCACTAGTTCGTTGTGCCCGTCTTGTCTCCGGAGGTTTTTTTTTGTTGCTGCTGTTGGTTCTATGTAAACGATCGAGCCTGTTAATGACATATGGAAGCTTTCATCGCCCGTGGAACTCGCGGAGCTCCCGGAGTTTAGTAAGCGTTTGTAACCGATTCGTTGCTATCTCAATTTGCACCCGATAGCCCAGCGGCCCACGTTCGCAAGGCAACTGTTTGCACGGCTGACCATGATCGGTGTACGGGTGTCCGTGCGACGTCATCTGCGAGTGTCCGAGCGACTAACACCGGCAACGCACCGGCTAGCGATTATCGTCCCGATCGTAATGAACCCATCAAAGACGGTGACCGATGAATTGGAGAAACTGTTCGAACAGGTACGATGGCACGGTGCGGTTTTCCATTTGAAAATCCGGAGAGGTTTTGTGTCGTAAGGCAGATTTTTAATCGATTTTTTTGGTTTCGCATTTTTTTCTCCAACTTGCAGATCGCGATCGAAGAATCCAACTTTGACGAATTCTATTGGTGGTTGTTTTTGTTCCTAACCGCCCCTGAGAAACCCATTCAGTATGCCCTTCAAACGCTACCGATACGGGCGGACTCGAACGTTTACTGTGCGACCGTTGGGAATGGTTATAAGGCGCTTCCCTTCGACCATCCGATTCACCTTGAGCGGAAGCAGATGCCGATAGATCGATACGTACGACGCATGCAAATGATGATGGTACACCCGGAAGCAGCGAACCGAACGGTGGCAACACTGATGCTGCCCGGTCGGCACACCCGCTCTGCCACACTAGCCGTGTGGCAACTGTATCGGCTGGAGACACGCACCAAAACGATCGACGTTGCGATCGAGCTGCTAGGTAGGTATAATATGTGCCGAAAACGTAAACATTCTCCCTCGATCGAAAGAAGCCATCATATGCGGCGGACATATTTTGCCAGATATTTGTTGGGCCGCTAGGCTCGGTGATGGTGTGTCTAATCGGGGCAGAGAATTAGTATAGCGACGGTTAACTGGCATGAAGGTGAGCAGGTGAAATGTAAACGTGAAACCGATCGCACACGAGCTGAAACTGTGTGCTCCGCGCCTACTTTAGTATTAGTGCTTTGGGGTTTGGGTAAGACAACAAAAAAGACTTCAGCATGGGCGTATGTTTGGTAATAAATTATGGCGCACTCGCACCCGTAGTATAATATTTTGTTTTCATCACCTTGATTAATATGTGGCCGGCATTAGCTTATAGCGGGCGGATGACGTACGAAACCTTTTTTGTTTATGGTCAACGATCAAGCCACCTGCCTGGGTTTGATAGCTACAGTGTCCCGTTTAAACCGGCACCGAGCATCTCATTAGATGGAGTAACTACACCGCTGACGTAACAAGACATCTCTTCTTCGCGTCCCAAAAAAATTTGGGGGGTCTCCTCCCTCCTTTAAGCACCGCCGAACATTGTCCTCACCGTTGGACGCCTGCTCAGTGCTCAGTACTTAGGATCGGTACTGGGGCATTTTATTAGTGTGTGGTACACCGTGCCTGACCTACTGAACCACCGCGATCTCCGCCACAAAAGTTCAACAAAGGACAATCCGTAATGCCTGTGGCTATGGTAGAGCGTAAAGCGTTTTTACGCGTCGCTATTCCCCGATTGCACAATCGACCGCTAATGGCGTGTGAGGCGGTGGGTAGGGAGTCGCTAGTCCCCGATTGCACAATCGACCGCTAATGGCGTGTGAGGCGGTGGGTAGGGAAGGTTCTGCGTCCACGGAGCATCCAGCCCGCGCCCGGTGTGAGTGAACGAATGAATGAATGGTTGGGAGTTTGAGAGCATCTTGGCAAAGGTACAGCTGGCTGCCTCTCGTAAAAAACTTTCGCTTCAAGTCTTGAGGCAGCGATCGCTTCAGAGATGAAGCTGGTGTACTGTACTCGACATTCATCTCGGCTATAACTCAGGCATTAGAGAAAACAAACAGTGATCCGCTGAACGTTGTGCAAACGGTAGGACGGGTGTGTCCTACTCTCGGTGACATCATTATTCGAAGGTTGGAAGACCTTTGGGAATATGGTGGTGCTAATAGGATTTCGCATACGATACTGTTGGATAGTTGGGTATAAGACACACTACCTCGTCTTTGCGTTCTTAATGGATATTGCCTATTTGTTCCTTTACCCCGCAGAAACGACCGATAGTGGAAGGATGATACTACACCGGGGCGTCACACCCGAACAGCGCAACGACTTCTTCGATCAAACGGAGCTCACGATCATGGTGTACAGCTGCCGGGTGAGGCACATAAACTCTACCTACGTCGCCCAAACCATACCATTGTTTCGTAATGCAAGGTGAGCCGGTCGATCGTTTAACATACTGTCGAAGAGGCTCTGCTGGACGACGTTCAATAAGCATTTCTCTCACAGAATCCGGATCGAAAAGTACCAGCTTGGTCGGAGTCTTGTGGTGACAGATTTTCAGTTTCGACTAACCCTTACAAAACCCTTAAACAACCGTCTGCAAGGAGGGTTCACCTACTCGTTGCCAATCTTTCACGACCAGTAAGTGATGGGGTATGAGAGCTTAACCAAATAATACAGTTTGTACCATTCCTGCAGCCTTGGCCTGTACATACACCAAGGGAATGTAGGTTATCAGGAACGATCGTCTAAATTGCTCGTCATAATTGTGCTACCAATTTCCGTACTCGGCACGATACTGTGCCTATCGGTGCAGCTGACACTAAACGTCACCAACGCTCGACGCACGAGTGATCGTATCGTACGGCCCGCCGTCTCCATTGCCGATGCGCTTATTTGGATTGTTGGCGTTTTTGCACAGCAAGGTAGTGCGATCCAGCCGAACTCATCCTCCGGTATGATCGTCATACTGGTGGCGCTGTATTTTTCCTCCATCATGTACTGCACCTACCTGACGGAGATTACCTCCCAGCTGTCGGTGGACGTTGACCAGGTTCACGATCTGCAAACGTTACTGAGTGCAAAGGAGTATCGCGTCGGATTTGTCGGCAACTTTACGACCGATCAAACTTTTATTGGGGTACGTATTTTTTGTGTGTGTTGGGTTTTGTTTGGTGGCGCATCTAGCAGCGGCGTAAAATCTAGAAACCAGTTTAGTTAAAAAGTTTCCGGACAGGAAAATAAGACCCGAACGGATGAAGGTTAATGTTATGCTGGAGGAAAACGTTACCGAATTTTTATGTCTTTCTGTGATGTTTTTAACCTTGTTCGTGTTGGTTAAATTCTAAGCATTCAAAAATAAAGTTTAAACGTAAATTTTTTGAAACGTAAACATCGGCACAGGTCAGATTAGAGATGTAAATAACAATTCTTTTCAAAGAATTTATTCATTCTTACTCCTGCACCGTTCCGATTCGAATCGATTAGCAACTCTTTTGAGAATTGTTAGTTGTCACAACACAGTTATCATAAACTTATCATTATTAAATGAGTTGTTAAACTATTCTAATCGCAAATGAGTTGTTATTCTATTATGAGTTATTCTATTCATTCTTTAAGAAGTTTTAAATCAATCATTCACTTTTACTCAGTTCGCACAACACTAGTTCAAATGGAATTCAAAACGATTGCGAAAGCTTTTTGTATGACATATCTTTTATTAGCTTAAACTACTCTTGATAAATTTGCAATGCATTTCTTTTTTTTTGCATTCTCATGTAGTTGCACTTTTGTCTAGTTAGAATCTTGTATATTTTATTATACAAACAATCCCATCATGTTTTTTCATAGTTCTTGCGATGTCATTCATTCTATGCCATTAGGTTTTACACTCGTCTTGAAGTATTTCTTGGAAGCTTTAATAAAACATTAATGCAGCTCTGTTGTGACTAACAGAGACTAGCATTCTATTTGCCGAAGATTGTAATAACCATGACTTAAAATCATTTCTAGACAGCCAAATTTACTAGCGAGAGAAAACAAATCTACTCCAGGCCATTTTACAATTATTTCATAATTGAGTTAGTTCTTCCATTATTTAATATTAGCTGTCAAACTTTGGTTTTTAAGATTTAAATTTTATTGGCAAAAAATAGTCCTCAAAATATCACTTGTTAAAATGTTTTGGAAAACAATGTTCTAACTATTTAACTGACTCAAATTCATTCAAACAAAGTAATTGTTATTCATATTTTTGCTTGATACTACATGCAAGCCCCTAATTTTGTGTCATAAGTCAAAATTTGTATGGATTTGTATTTGTATTTGTGAAAAAAAATGAGGGCCTTGCTTACAAAATTGAGGGGAATTTGAGGGCAATTGATCGAAATGTCTACAGGGTAATACACATTTATTAGTCCTAATATCCTCCGTTTAATTATGGTAGTGATTAGAGATGAGAATAATCACTCTTTTCGAAGAGTTGAATCAGAATGAGTGAGTGGTTACATGGACTTGAATCTTTGACTTACTCTTTGAAGATTATTGAAAAAAAAATTACTCTAAACTAATTCTTTAATTACTTTCTACGTTTCAACTCACTCTCACTCTCTGCGCCGACCAGTGACTCCTTTTGGCTTCAAACTCACTCCTTTTGGCTACAAACTCACTCTCACTCGCTGCTTCGACTAGTGACTCACTCCTTACATAAGGCTTCAAACTCACTCTCACTCGCTACGCCAACTATTGACCAACACTTCCTCACTTTTATTGAGTGAGTTTGAAGCCAAAAGGAGTGAGTCACTAGTCGGCGCAGCGAGTGAGAGTGAGTTTGAAGCCAAAAGGAGTCACTAGTGGTCGCAGAGATTGAGAGTCATAAAAAATCTTTATTCTGAGTTGAAACTATAAACTCTTTTCCAAGATCAAACTCACTCACTCACTCTTACTCATTGTGCACATCTCTAGTAGTGATGAATGATGCTTTTGCATTGAGTACTTAATATCTTTCGTAACAACTTAGAAATAGAATCATTTAAGTGACAATTATAACGCTTATCATAAGTAGCAAAAACATTGGGAAGTGATTTGCACTCCTGCACTGCGTTGAGTTAAGTGTAAATAATTTTAAAATGCAACACACGACACCACGCGAAAGCTTTTAAGTGTTTTGCTGCAACCCAAAAGAAGACTAAAAACTCGGCAGCAGATAGAAACAAACCAATTGAATGAACTGTCAAAAGTGTAAACAAAAGCAAAACATTCCTCTTAGCAGTGAGTGCTTTAGGATGGGTCGGTTACTTAGAAAATAGTTTTATTGCTCAATGAAATGTTTCATACAATTGCCTAAGTGTCGTTCTTAAAATATTTCTGAGTTTTAAAGTAATGTTCGTAATAAAAAAAAAAAAACATTATAAACTGTCTGCGAAATGAGACAAACTGCATTACAGAAGATCAAAAATGGTGAAATTAGCACTTCCACTGTAAGGCTTAGTTGTTCTTAAGATGCTAAACTTTTAAACTGTTACTACTTGATAACAAAAAAGATTTTTATTGTTTAATATTTAGACGCACTTAACACACAGCTACTACTGCACGCTAAACCCAAAAAAAACTAACACCGAAACGCGCCTGTACCAATTAACACCAAATTTGTAAATGTTATTGCTTTTTTTCACTATTTTGGCCGTTTCTTTCAATATTATTCGATCATGAGAGTTGCCGTGCGTTTTGTTTTTCCGCTTCAAGCCAGTCATTGTGCATTGTGCATTCAACCGTATAATGTGTAATGATTGTCATGCCTCCTCAAAAGCTCCGTTTTGCTGTGTTCGTGTTTAACACCGGCTGTCGGTTCGCTTCTTGTCTTCCACAGCGGTTGCCACGGTTGGCTAGTTATATGTGTCACTAATAAGTCTTGTTGTTTTGCGGACTGCACGTGTATCCTGGAATTGCATCGCGCACAAGCTTGAATGCAACGGAGACGGTGTAGAATGATGAATCCTAATAGAATCCCATTGCTTGTTTGTTGCTTCTCCTAAAAGCCTTGTTGTAACTGCAAAGCACCTTCTTTGGTAAACTTTCAGAAACGCTACGATCCGGTCATTATTGAGGTAATGCAACGAATGCGACACGACAAGTCGCTGTACGTGTTATCGCACGAGGACGGGCTGCAGCGCGTACTTACCTCGAAGTACGTGCTCATTGGCAATCCGGGAATGGTGCGTATGACGATGCAAAAGTTGCCCGAAACACAAAACTGTATCGTAAGTAGCGCAACAATTCGTACTGCCTCTCCTTACAGAAATTATATTTTTGGTTATTCTTACTTTAACAGATCACAGAAATCCATATGAAAGGGATTGAGCATTTGGTTGCCCTTAGAATACCGAGCGCGAATGCTTACCGTAAAATGATCAACTACGAGTAAGCGAAACACTTAAAGTGAAATGTTTTAGAATTTAAAATAAATAAATATTACATCTTTCCCACCTTGCAGAATCTTACGCTACTACTCGAACGGGATAAATAATCGTTTAGAAGAAGCTATAATACCTCGCCGAAGCAAATGCATTAAACAAAAGCAATTCCATCGAATTTCCACGTATGGTACAACATTTCAGCTATTTTTGTTTGTTACCGGTGCTGCATTGGCGATGGTTTTGTTGGGGCTAGAGTTATTGTATCATTACTTTAGAAAGGGTACGGTTAAGTGGGCTCGTAACAAAAAATAATCTCGAGACTTCAACCGATGTACAAGAGCAAGTGTCTCATAAAATGAGAACCATAATAATCAAGAAGATTACGTTAGAGAGCGTTACGTTTCACGGAAAAAGTGAACCAAATTAAGAAATTATACTATAATTACAACATTCTCAATTTTATATTTTAAAATGCTTAAGTATTGTAGAAATCCTGAAGAGTTACGACCGTCAATGAAATGATGAACTACGGGAGGCATTACATCGTTTTGCGCCTGCGCTAAGGTTTTTGAGCTCCTTGTGTCAGCCGTTGTCACAGGACCATCGACACTGGCTACCAGGTAGCAGCGGTATACACGGACATCACAGCAGTCTTTGATAGCGTTCCGCACTCTCTGCTGCTCGCCAAACTCCGGGACACCACACGTCGCGTCGTATTGCTGCTTTTTCAGGAGTGCATCAAGGGAGCAGCCTTGGACCGCTTCTGTCCATCATTTTCATTCACTCGTATGCTCCCTACTATTCGCGGACGATGCGAAGCTGTTCCTGCCGATCCTTCAAGGTACACTCTGTTCTCTCCAGACCTACTGTTAAAAAACGGTCTTAATCTGTGCGATTAAACATTAAACAATTCTACCATTTCCCGTAAAAGCTGTGTTAGGGACTTAGGAGTGCTACTTGACGAGAAGTTGAGCTTCACCGACCAGCTTGAGCACGTCGTCTCTAAGGGCAACCAGCTGTTCGGCTTGGTTAATCAACTAGGCCATGAATTTCCGGACCTTGGTCTCCATCAAGGTGCACCCATTCTTACACGTTTTTCTCGCCCTATAGTGAATATATTTCACATTTTTGGTTCCGTTCTCCTCGAAGAACACGTGTTCTTGCTTTTTTCTCTCACCCTCGGTCGGAGTGTCATATTCCGGTCCGAGAGCTCAACACGGGTTGATCACTGTCCTGCTGAGCTGGGAACGCTTCATGGTTGGAGCTGGAGGGTCCAAGAGGATTACGACGCTCGCCGTGCACTTTTTGGCATCGAGTCGCTGAATCAGCGTAACTGCAACGCCCAGAGACTATTTGTTGCAGGACTTTTGGACAGCCCGATCGACTCCCCACTACTACTACTCTCGGGACTCAACATACACGTTCCTCCGGGGTTGTTTCGGTCGAGGTCGTTGTTCGACGTAGAGGATCGCCGAACCTGATTCGACGCCTCTGATTCCTTTCTCTGTCTTCTTCTTCTATCTTGACCTAACGACCTCTTAGGTCATGCCTGCCATTTTTTGTCTTACTAGACTTATTGTTACCGCACAGTTGGATAGTCAGTCCTCACTATGTGGAAACGGCCCAGATGAGACTTGAACCCCGGTCCTGCCGTGTGTGGCGCCGCTGTTGCATCTAACACCGGGCCGTCGCCCTTTCTCTGTATGTGCCGTGAATTGTTAGTAACCGTTACCAACTAGACATGTCGCGCACCTGTGCTGTTAAATTGCATTCAAACCGGTTGTCCTACTAACCGTTAAGCGTTTTATGTGTTCTGGCTTCAAGGAGGGCCCTCTGTGGTTCGTTCCAGAGACATTCCAACCAAGAAGCAATCAAATAATACAAAATTAAAAAAGGCTAAACATAAAGCATACACGCAATAATTTTCATAGCTTACCCCACATTGTACTAGAACCTAGAAACTAACAAATAAACTGTCGCCAATCAAAAACGTTATTTAATTTGGTTTATTTTATTTCACAACTAGTCGCTCCCATTCCCCAAAATGTCATCGATCTCCTCTTCGATGTGCGATCCCTTCGTCTACTATCCTTACCACGTTCGATTGTTTCGTCTTCGGCCCGTCATAAACTTCAAGCACACGAATTGAAGCAGGAACCAGTGCTAGCAGAAGCTTTTGCTACAAATAGATACGCAAACTAACGCATGCGACGCCTTGACTGTCGATCGATCGGGGCATGCACAAAAGCGGATCGACGCAACTGTCGTCATATGGCAACGGGTAGGCCAACAATGTGCTGAGATGAACACGCAATAAATTATTCTTCCAACTGATATCTATGCCAAGGGAGGAAAGGGAGGGGAGGGGGTGGGGGGAGAGAGTATGGTGGGAGCACCTTACTGGTGGTGTCACTTATTAAAGTTACAATGGTCAATGGACCCGGCGCCCGGCATGGTAGCTAGTGAAGTCGTTCGTTTTGGAGATAATGTTCGCGCGTCAGATTGCACATATCCTCGGCACCGGCCTGCTTAAGACATTCGACGATCGGTTTACCACTGTCCACGGCCATCGTCAGGCCCCGCTTAACGGCTTCGGTCGTCATGGTTTGCAGGTTCGTCGCTTGCCCGGTGGCGGCACAAATGCGAATAAAGGCGGTAGTACAACCGGTACCTAGAATTAGTTTAGCGACACATTAAAGATCATTGCCGGTGGAATAGACAATCGACCGAGCTTATTACCGTAGTTGCCAAATTCGCCACTCTGATAGTCGAAGGGTAGCAGATAGTGGTACTGCGGCCAGTAGCTCTTGGTCACCAGAAACACCATGTTCGAGTCCGACTGCTTGTGGCTTTTGTCTAGACCCCAGACAAAGTGAGCCGAATTGATGAGCCACGAAACGTTCAGCACGATCAGGTAGCGCAACGAGAACGCCACAAAGATGGCCGCCTGTACGGTATCGCCCCAGTATTCGAGCGGTGCATTGATCGGCAGCAGTACGAACAGTACCACGTACAGCAACCAATAAAACCGACGCTGAAACATCACGATCCGGTCCGATTCGAGATCGCTCATATCGACCGTTGCCAGCAGCTTTTCCTGTTTTGGGCTTAGTTTGCGTATGTTGGCAAACACCTGCGCGTGCAGAAAGTCCTTATCGCTGTAGTACGGATCGTCGACCGTGTGATACTTTTCGTGATGGAGCCGGTGCAAGCGTACCCAATCGTAGATTGAGCCCTGTAAACAAAGGGAGAGAACGCAGAGCATGTGTGAGCTTTCGGAGCTTTTGCGAACCGATTCGAGCAGTCGAGCAGTTTGGTGAAGCGTTACGCGTTACACCTGTCACGCACCTGTCCGGCAAGCGTTTGGAAGATCATCAACGTGAAGCGAAGCAATGGGGTGGCTTGGTACGTTCTATGCGCCCATAGACGGTGGGCCCCGGCCGTAACGCCCAAGATACCGCATAATGTGAGCAAGAAAGCTGCAAAGAAACAAAAAAACCCCATAAGAAACGATACACATATTGCACCATGGTTTGCTACTGATCAAGCGATCGTCAACACTTACTGAAGATACACGTTATCACTGAGGTGTGAGAAAATAAAACGAATATTCCGTACACGCCTAGAATGTTAAGATGGATGTAAAACAGCACCGATGGCCAGCTGGCCTCTCGTTTCGTGTCCCTCGAGAAGGTACTGGCACTGGCGGATCCGGTGGGCTGTGCTTGATCGGGTTTCGTCTCACTGCTGGCTGGCTGTGGTGGCTTGCTGTGGGCCGGCGAACCTCCCAGGTCCGCATTCGGGGCGAAGTTTTCATTGTGATCGGCCATTGTGTAGGATTGCAGCTAGCTCACAGTGACTTAAGATGTGTGTGTGGGTATGTTCGGTAGCTTTTGTTTATGATGCCTACGAAGGAAAAAAAACAGAGTACAGACAAACAGGAATGGTTATTTGGCTCTAGCTTTTACCAGTATCTAGGTGGCACACAGTGGTTCACCTCGCCGTAATCAAAAAGAAGCAAGCAAAGAGTACAAATAATGGAAATAAATCATTGCACCACCATCGGTGAACAGATCACGCGCAGTTATGGATCATGAAGTTTTACAACGGCACGGCCAAGCACAATATGTATGGCCCTCGCGCCGAATCTTCGCGCGACGATGAACGTGCTGGTGCTGATGGCGAGGATCGGTTGTACTTGTTCCCGTGAAGGTCGTGGCGTGTACAATTACAAGGATTGCATTGAACGCTTCCCTTCAGCTTTACAACATTCTGGAATTCGAAAGCACGATCCGTATCCTTTCACTTTCCCATCCTGACGGTATGGCCATGACAGAGCTCAGCGCGTTGGACAATGTCATCCAACGCTTACCGAGGAGGTACAATTTAAATTTCCCTATCGCCTTACCAACGCTTCTTGCCGGGCACAGTGTTGTAGAAACCCTCCACGACTCGGTGACCTCGAGTCCGCGAGTCGCTCTTTCGAGGTTTTTGATACGCTAAGTAAAACACTTCCACTGCGACAAGGTATATGGAAGCTTTAATGAGCAGCGAGGGCTGACACGAAAGATGTACACGAAACGGAGAAGAAGTTCCAAATGGCCACTCCTAATGAAAAGCGCTTCATTAAAGACCGGGAAGGCTAAAGGTTAATCGTATGGAAAGACAAAACCTTCGTGCACGAAAAAACGGAGCTTCTTGGTGAAAGCTTCCATGATTGGGAAGTTCTAACCAACGGTGCGCATCGCCTAACGCGTACCTGAACCTTGCGTAACGTACGGCAAAAAACAGCTTAAATATGCAATCACGCAATCATGGAGCATCAGCGACCAGCGTGGATTAAACAAACCGGGAAATGGTTTTGGTGGCTTCTACTCGATTCTCCACCGACGACCTCCACGATGCGATAACGACGATGTGCGCTTCCGATTCGAAAGCGATTCTGTGTTTGGCTGAACATGCATGCGTGTTCGGTACAGTGTCGTCGTGGTCGTCCGAATTTCTTTCCCAATGTCGGCTACGCACGTGGTCGGGTTTCGACGAGATCGGTACCCGGTTACCGGTCAAACTGGTTTGTTTTGCGATGGCACGAGGATGCTAAAATCGGGTTCAGCTTTTAGTTAATACGCAAGTTCTGTCAAGATCACGTCCACCTAACAAAAGATTTGTTCGCGTTTGGCCCCAAAAGATGTGTTGTTTTTTTCGATAAGGTTCGTTGACACCTGATCAAGCTGATGGGAACCACAGCGCGCAGTTTTGCATGGTCAGGGTAAAGGTATGCATAATTCACCGATCGCGATCGATGTCGGTAGGTTTTGTTGGGGGGTTTTTTTCGTCTATCTGAGGTCCTCTAAGGTCGTAAGTATGGTTTTATTCTAACTCGAAGGTAATGCGGTTGTTTGGTTTATGATGAAACAAAAACACATACATCAATTACACTACTGCATCCAATTAAAACTGTAATGGCAGCACACGTATCTCACACACACATTTTTCCCCCCCCGGGGTGAGGGTTTTTGCCGAGTCATTGAAGTCTACGCTCGGTGAATTGTTAACGATTTTCCCGACCTTCCGTGCTTCGCCAACGCTAACCGGGAAAGGGAAAATTATAGTCCCACACGCATCTGATACTCGCTGACGTTTAGTAGCAATGGGGTGAAGTGCAAAAAAAAAAACAACTAAACCTAACAATACGAGCGGGTTTGTTTTCCCAACCGGCTGATTAATTTCAGTTTCAAAATCAGATGCCGTAATCTCAATCTCATTGCGCTGACCTCATTAAGCGTGTTTAGTAAGTGCAGCACTCGGAAACGGTTTAAGAGATCAAAGGGGATCAAAAAGCTTGAGTGAGCCTTAATTGGTGTCGTTACATTCTCGATGACCTTCTTGCCACTCGTACTCTTCAGAGTGACGATTATCGTAAAATGGGACACTGTTGACTGTGGATGCAGGATACACCTAATTCGTTTAAGTGTTAAGATCGCTTGTTTGCAGCAAAAAAGGCGAAAGAATATAGACCAAAAACCAAACCTCGACACATTAGACTTTGTGCTAGCTAGCCTTGAAGAGTTTTGACACTTAAGGCACACACACACAGACGTCAAAGGCAAGCGTCGTTTTGATAAGCTGACCGAGTGCCGGTGACTTAGTGTGCGTGCATCAAGTTTCTGTTTTGTTTTTTTGGTGGAGAGATTGTGTGGACTCTTCTAGGTCACAGTTCGTGAGCTTTATCACTGATCATTTAGCGTGCGGCACTCGCTCCGATTTCATCTGCCACCCTTTTTCGCATCTTTGAAGACGTAAATGCAAACAAAACTAGTGTTGCAATGCACGTGTAAAACAATCGAATTCATTAAAGTTCCAGAAATGCTACTACACAGTCTCGAAGTCACGCCACAGTGTGAAGATCAATATCAAACACATTGCGCGATCGCGTTGATTAGCGACGCGTTGCAGCGTTGTAACGCGTCCATGGAAGATTTGTTTCATGCAAATCGCGAAGATGCTACTATAAACGGCTAGGTCAAGCTTTGCTGGCTCTGGATAATCTGAGTCATTCGCTGGATCACGCCATACGATCGACGGCTCACAAACTCACAATCGCACACACGCTTATATATCTATACACACATACACACACACACAGATACATTTACACAGCCGGATCCACACACCACTTCCTTGCGATCAATTTAAATTCACTCACTTTGACCACGCGCGGTGCCGTCAGAAGCTGATGCGGACGTTTCCGTACGTTGTGAAATTGCGACACCGCAACACCGCCGCCCCTGTTTGCTCCGAATTTCCGCACTGACTTCTTCTAAAGGCAGAGATCCACACACCACTTCCTTGCGATCAATTTAAATTCACTCACTTTGACCACGCGCGGTGCCGTCAGAAGCTGATGCGGACGTTTCCGTACGTTGTGAAATTGCGACACCGCAACACCGCCGCCCCTGTTTGCTCCGAATTTCCGCACTGACTTCTTCTAAAGGCAGATTACAATCACGAAGTGATATTCGACGAATTCCATCCGGTGCGGTTCGTCGTCTGCGCTGCGTTAGAGTCACCGGCGCTGTGCAAGCGCACACATGCGGCCCGTTGTGCAGGACGTTTGGCAAACAGTACCGGCCCTACACTATGCGACCAGATTCCCTGTTTAACAGGACAACAGGCGGGATTATCTGGATGAGATGGCCGCGCGCGCGCGCTCTCTCTCTCTCTGTCTCTCTCTCTCGGGCAGACCACAAAACACTCCGTCTAGAGTACCGTGCTGGTCGAGTGTTCGATAGCGAATAACCGTTGACGGTGGTGCGTTCGTTGGATTATTGCGAGCCGCCTGGCGAAGGCCTCCAAATGTGTGTTTGCTCTGCGACGGAGCGCTGCGCGTACGGTGAAATGAAGAAAATGGAGGATGGGGTGGGGTTCAGTGGAGCTAGTGGGCGGGTGGAATGGGGAACGGGAAGGTACGGCAGGAAGTCGGTATGGGTCAGAAGAACAAAAAACAAAAGGGTAGCATGGCCAAGGTTGCCCTTTCGTTTCCTTTTTGGTAACGAACGTGCCGGGTAGTTCTGAAGTTCTTAAGGCAGAAAATAATTACTAAAAGCACGGTACGGAGCATCGTACTCGTTGGGAAGTACAACAAAACAATGTTGATTAGCGTTATCCTATCAATAAATGTTATTATTTCGAGCAGTGCGTAGTTTAAATATCAAATCTCTTGCTATTATGGCTAGTATGAAATATATTATAAGAATAATTTCATGAAAAACTCGTGATATATATTTACTATACTTTACCCTATCCATCCTACTCTTTCGAAACATATTAGCTAGATAAATTATTTATTTAAATTTCACAATAACAATAGAACATGTTATATTACTGCTTCATTCGGTGTTTGGAGAATATCCTGGACCTCTTTGCGTCCTATTTTAATGTTATTTTCCCCCTGTACCCATATAAATATAAACATTATACTACGCATGTGACACAGTGGCAGAAGTAAAGAAACGTCCAACCGCTTCATCGCCGTTAACCCGGAAAACTTGACCCTCAGTGCCCCGTGAGTACAGTAGTTGGAATATTTAACCAGCATTACGCCGCTGCGTACCGTAAAAATCACACCGCAGTGGCCACCGATCAGCCCAACCGTGACCGGCGTAACACTGCCAATGGCAGAGCGTACAACCACGGCACGAAGTTCAGAATGACGAGCACACGAACATTGAGCGCGGAATGATGATTTTTATGCAATCAAATGTAAATATTATTCTCCCATCGGGAGCGTTCACTCCCAAGCTCCGGCCCTAACCGATCGAAATCACTGGAAGCAGTAATCGTGGTGCATTTAAGCGAAAACACCTTCACGATCGATGGGGAATACCACTGTTGCAAACACTGCCGTCGGTTTCGTGCGGGTAACTCACCCTTTTTATTTCTCTGGAATGGCAGAAGGCGACGCATTCATTTAGCAAACAGACACAACGACAAAAACTCCCCACCCGGGACCGGAAGAGAATGTAAGCTCGAGAGTTGTGCGACATCTTAGGGTTCTG
>KZ062336.1:61682-102307 GCA_002091835.1 Anopheles maculatus
GGGCAGGTTAGGGGGTGTGGTGCGCCAGCGGGAATTTCCTCTTCGGCGGGGCCCCCCTTACCGGCGAGGCCCCGAGCGGCCGCTCCCTCCGCACCTAGGTTGATCCGCCACTGGTCACATATGACATAGACATCATTGGTTTGAGGTTCTCCTATGTAGCAGAAGCTTACCAAAGGATCGAGCATGCGGCACTGTGAACCTCGGGTTTGGGAGATCAACGAGGCAAAAACCAAGGTAGTGCCAAGGAAGAAGAAGATGTACAGATCGGTGATCGCACCTTCGAAGTCGTCCAAAACTTCACCTATCTGGGGTCAAAAGTCAGCACCAGATGGAGGAAACTTTTCTATTCAAAATATCTGTCGTGACGGACGAAGCTGGGACTGTATAGAACCTTCACAGTCTCAGTAGTCACATACGCTTCTGAGACATGGACTCTGTCCAAAATGGACGAGTTTCTCTTAGCCGCGTACGAGAAGAAGATGCTCCAAAGGATTTATGGTCCCATATATGTGAATGGACAATGGAGAAGCCGTGATCTCACCATCGCGAATTAGTGAGTGAAATCCAGTGGGCTGATCATGTCATGAGAATGGCACCGGACGACCTAGCCCGTAAAGTCCTTTCAGGTCGTCTGTATGAACAGAGATGGGATGATCACGTTGATGCGTCTATCAGAACGGCCGGGATATTGGATTGGCAGACGACGACCGTGAGCGATATGGTGGAGACCAAGACCGCGAAGCGGTTATAGCGCCTGATAAGTAAAGGGTAAAATTATTTGAAAACAGTCATGGCAACTAATAAATATACCAACCCGCGTCGTATCGTCGTACACCCGATAAGAGCCTAACTTGCGTTTGCGTTATCGGGATAAAGTGTGCTGTCAAGATCGAGATTTTTTTTTTGTGTAGTTACAACGAACAGCTTATCAACGAGACAGGGAATTTCATTGAAAAACTATCCCCATTACTAATAAAGAACGACTCACACACACACACAAAAACGGGAAGGTACGCGGTTCGCAGTGGCCCTTATCGAACAATTGCATCTCTCGCTGGTGACGTCTTTTGTAAGAAAAACAAAACCAAATACTTGACTAATTGTAAGATATACAACAGCCAATGTTGGCATACAAAAAAAATAGGGAACGCTACAACAAGTGTTTAGTAGGCACGGTTAGACAACGGTCAACAGCCAAACAATCTGCACCACTAGCGTAAAACGTGACTCATAGAACGCGCCACAGAGAGGTTTGCCACAGTGGTGTGGGTCGCTTTTTTGTGATTCCTTTCCTGGGCCGTTAAGCGCTAAGTAAATAGCAGAAAAAGCGAACATTATCACCCAGCTAAGTGCCGTTCGAAAAGTGTGATAACGAACAATTCACGGCGACCCGAACACCCCACACAGATGGGTTTGTTTGGTGTCGATTTGGTCCTAGTATCGCGCACCGTCAACGGGGAAAAACTGATCTGATCCGGTTTTGCGTGTGAAATATGACCACCATCAGGTGTGCAATAGACAAAAGCGTTCCAGAAGCAAATAAAACCATTGTGCGATAAGGGAAAGGGAATCCAAATTATGGTTATTGGTCGATTGTGAACTGTCAACACGTGATTGACGGTAGCTCATAAAATGGTCATAAACGGGGAAAAAATATTCTCATGTGTTTGAGCATTTGTTTCTAAAGAGCGCGAGACACTCTTCACCCAATGACTCATTGACACAACACGGAAAGGTGTCTGTGTGTGTGTATATGTTTGAATCTTGCTTCAACTAGATCCATTCGGATACTCGCCAGTACTGTACGCGAAGGGAATGATGATGTCAAATTCCTGCGCCGAAATGGGGCCAAACGGCGATCGATGAAATATCGATGTTGTAATCGAATATTAGTTTGGAGCGCAACCTAGTGTGTAGGGGGGGACCACCGTATAACTCGAGCAGGAACTAAAGGGTTTCTCACCTTCCCCAAACACCGATATCAAAATAATCATTCACTTCGAACACGAACACGCTTGGCGAAACGCAAACACAAGGCCACATGGCACGTCGTTGGCGGGTGATCAAATATTTCATCGCTTCCACAACACAATTCACCCCCATCAGCAGCAGCTAGTGTAAGAAAAATCTCACTGGATATGCCACGGAGTTATGCGTCACAGCACGTACGTACTGCCGTCGATTGGCGGAAGAAGAAAGTGACGAGTTTGGGTGGTCACATTTAAATTTCCATCCAATGCTGCACAAGATCCCTCTTCCTTACACTGTCTCGCTGGTTTTGCTGAAGATCGCGTGGTGCTTTATTTTTAGCCAAATATTGGCCCCATGCACCCCATGCAGTAACTAGTGGCTGGACATCCATTTCAACGCTCCGTCCTTCTATCGAACATGGACAACTTTGGCCTTTAAAATCGAAGCGTCTCTCGGTGTGATTACGCTTCAAAAACTTCGTACGCGCCAAACGGGGCAATCGATCGGATGCCGGTTCAATTGGGGTGTATGGTACTTCATTGACACTAATCAAAGTCTATCACCGTTTGCTTAGAATTGACCACTGCTTCAAAATTGAGGAGCATTTCAGCTTCGGAACCCTGGACCAAAACGAGGTTCCAAAATTGTTCCTCAAACACCGTTTGGCGACGTACTGCCTCTAGTTCTCAAACACGAGATTAAACCACACCAAATAGTACGCACCTACAACACAAACAACACAGACACACACACAAACCACACAGATGGATAATTACGGTGCACCTTAATAAGAAACCGAGTCCCACTGTCCAATTTCCGAAATGGCAATTAGCAGTCTCCACCCACACGTGTAAACCGGGGGGTCTGAACCGAACCCGACCGACCGCTAGAAGATGACGCCACCGACTACTAGCACAGATCCATCTTTGCCGGCGTTCGCTTCTTGCCGGTACTGCTGGGAGGTTAGTCGCACATCACCGGCACCTACGGTGGTAGCGGTGGTTTGTGGCTCTCTCGCTCTCGTTTGCTTGTGCGGCGAGCGAGCACCGAAAAGTGTATCCACACACAAGCCACGCGGTATCGGAATGCTCTGTTTGAACAACGATTACACAGCGGCGAAGGCAATAGGAGAACCGAGCACAAAAACAAACACCGGAATTATTTTGTACACGAACAAACATTGTATGAGACACGCTTTCTGGAGGATTTTTTTTTTTGGTGTGCTGTTGTGTCACTCCGTTTATCTGTCTCGGTTCGCTCTTGTGCACATATGTGAGTTCTTCGCCTCATTTCAGGTGTGCCTCTTTTGGGCGGGAGGATTAAGCCGGAGAGGGTGTGGGTTCAAAACGAACCACAACGGAACTGCATACAGTGAAGGACTCATAACCGATAGCGTAGATAGAGTCGTAAAAGCTTTATCAGTGTAGAGCGGTGATAATCTTTGATATTTTGTCCATCTTTGAGTGGATCGGCACCGGTTGGGAGTTATTACAATAATTACTCAAGCAAACGTGGACACACGTTATCGATATCCAAGCTTGGACAAACATCCGGTTGGGTCGAATGGGTTTTCCTTTCCATTTTCCCTGTTCCTGCCTGATCTACATACAAGCACACACACACACACACCATGATCGGAACTCTGGTTTGGAATGGTGTACTGTACACAGCTGGTAATGTCTTAATCGTCGAAATGAATTTCATAACCTTGCGTGACAAATCGTGTGATGAACGCATCGCTATTTGTAAGAACCGTCTGCTCTGTTCACTGCTTCCTGTATACACGCACACATCACATCACATCACATGTGCTTCCTACGGTTGAACTACCAAGCGTCTCCATCGGGTTTATAACTCAGTTTTCACGCTAGGCATGCTCACGATTGTGTGTTCTTCCCTATAAACATAATGAAAATCACTAAAGCTAAATTATCCCGCCACAGGGGACACCTTCCGCGGTCACACCTTTATCGATAACTTGTTGCACTTTCGCTGCGGGGACGTGCGTTCGTGAACCGTTCGATTACTAGTGAAGGCACGAACTATTATGCTGTCGGAAGCTTGCTGTATATCGTACACAGCTTCGTAGCTCTCTCCCGCTCTCTCCCTTTCTGTTCCCTCTCTCACCCACACACACACATGATCGTTGCATAGCACACGACAACGATTCACGTATTATTGTGGCGTGAAACTCCTTACATTGCGACTCGTTCACGCACTACGGCGATAGCCACATTCGTCACGTCACATTTGACGACACATTACTACACCAGCCAGCCGATGTGAGAGGTAAAAAAACAAATACAAGCGCATGTGGCCTACGACAAACGAGCCTATTATAATCGGTTACTCATTACCATGCATTACCTGGAACCGGCTAACTAACGCCTCTATATGCCCACGCATCATGCCTCCGACGCTGCGCGCAGATGAACGCGGATAGGAAATGGCTTTAAATTTACGTGTGAAACAATGTGATTGTTTTTTGTTGTTTTCATTCCTACTTGTGCCATAAGTAGCTCCCACACATACTCACGCTAAAGTTGGGATGAAAAAAAAGACATTAAACTAAACACAACGGCATTAGAAAACACACTCACACACGTGTGCTTCTAGTCCAGGGGTATCCGAGTGAAGGCCCGCAGAAAATATCATCATATCAGAAAAGTTAATACACAAAATGTCATTTGCTGTCTATGATATTCGAAGAACCAAATCTTAGTTATCGAAGAACCAAATCTTAGGGTCAAACTACAACTAAACAGAGTTCGGGACATCCTGTATGAAGAGAAAGATAAGCCTTTGTTTTATGCTGATAGAGTTGCGAGTTTTTGAACAATAAAAATAAATGTCTTTAGTGACTTAAATCTACACAGTATTTGTTGGATGTTTGCGAATTTAAAAGAAATTTTTGTGAAAATGTCAATAAAACTAAAGAATTAACCACGTAGATTACGTGGTCAACCACGCGAGCCTCTTGTTAAAATTTTTTATGATTAAAACATCAAGTTTTAGATATATTTAGTTTAGTAACTGAAGATGTCAGTCAGTCAGTGCGGGCGCTTCGGGGAAAAATGTTACGATCCCTGCTTTATGAAATGCGAAAGGTTCTAAGCAAATCTCATTGCATATGTATATGATGATGCCCTGGTTCGTGAGTCATCCTACGGATCGTTTCGAACGGAATGGCAGATCGGCATGGTGAACGCATCCCGTGTTCTTGATTTCTTGAGCTACGTTCAAGATGCTGTGAATTACTAGGGTGCATTTCAAGCACGTTCTAAGTTCAAATAAATTAGCCCGTTCCCAGTATCGGCACCTCCTCTTGCCATAACCACCGAGCAAACAATGATGCTTAGAGGTGAGTACGTAGTTCTTATCAAACATTTTACCAAACAAGCACGCCCTCTTCGTGCGCTGAGTATGTCTCTTCACTAAGTGGGTTAACGATTTGTTCGAATGAACTTTCAATTTTCTAGCTAGTAAATTAATCCACCACACCACACCGAAATCACTGGAGAGTGTGCACCAGAGTGACCTCAAAGTTCTACCTAGTAGCGCTCGATGGGGTTCAATGTTTTATTGGAAAAGCAAATAAAAACTTTTACCCTTGCTGCATCGGCGGATAACGAGCTACACTTTTAAACCTGGTTGATCGTACATACAACATGTGGCAACATGCTTTACTTCGCTTACATCACCCGGTAAGGATCGATTGCAGCATACGAAATGAGTTTTCGGAAAGTTTGTGGACCTGTGGGTCGGCAAAATACGTGCAAGCGGCCGCCGGGTCGCACGTGACGATGGCGTTTGTTTATTTCTCTCTCTCTGTCTCTGTATGGATCTGTATGTATGTATGGTTGTGAGTGGGTTTTATTAGTCATTACTGATCTCTCCTACTACAAAAATTGCGGTTACCGGACCGTTTACCGGATGTTTTATAGGAAAAAGAAAATAGAAATAAACAAACGCTGGAAAATGAGATTGAAAAACACAAAATTTAACAAGATAGGAATGCAGTTAGAAAGAGAAAGAAGCAACTGTCAAGATAATATCCGAATCGGTACACGAAGTTTGACAGCTGAATTAATGCGGTGCTTTTGTCCGGCTAGCGAAACGCGATTACACAGTGTGCTGGGCAAAAAATGCTACAAAAAAAGAGGCTATGCTGCAGCAACAGAAATCGTAATTATTACTTATCGAAAATAATGAACTACATTGTACATCAATTATTTTCATCTATGACTAAATACTATTCTATCCATAGTCTAATGTCCACCTATGCCGATGCGGCGATCGCAAATTACTTTACACATACATACGCACTCAAAAGCTCTCTTGCTGCACATTTGCCTTCACATTGAATTCAGATACACCATTTGCCTAGGACTACAGAAGATTTTCTTTAAATTAAATATTTATACTTAAACAATAAATATTGTACGAGATTTATTACATTTCCATTGGAGCATAAAGGGTTCACGTTGTATGAATATATTCAATCTTATAATCTCTCCGTCCTTTATTACACCGATGGAGAGTTGTTAACACAACCCATTAAACGATAATATGATTTAAAAAAAAACCTGTATGCGCTCGGTGCTACACTGAGTATAACATAACAAACAATAATAACAATCAACAGACTAAAATGCGATACACCCAGATTGTTCTTGTAGTCCTGGTTCTCCGGCTCCAATCGTATCGCGTTTTGGTACGCTGTGACGGCCTGCTTATGTTCGTTCATCTTCGAATAGGCTAACCCAAGCCGGCCCCACGCTTTGCTGTAGTTGGGATCGTGCCGCAGCGCCATCCGGCAGTCGTCCGCTGCCCGCACATAATCACCAAGCCGGCTATATGCAGCGGCTCGGTTACAGTAGAACACCGGGTTGGTTGCATCTAGATTGATAGCCCTGGAAAATGTGTGTATTGGAGAAGAGAAAAAAAAAAAACATTCCGATTAATATCATCGCCATAAAATGTATCATTCGATTGACCGGCTTACGTTGTGTACGTGTTAAGGGCTTCCTGATACTTTTCCTCCTTCATCAATCGGTTACCCTCGTTCTTTAGCCCTTCCGCTTCCTGTTTCCGTTCCGGCGACACCTCGACGTACGTGCTGCGGTACAGCTCGTACAGATCCACATGGTTCCGTGGGTCGTCCTCTTTTTTGACGCTAGTTTCACCTCCAGTGCCAGCGGTCGCCGCCGCTGCCTCGTCGCCTTCGCACGCGTACACGTTTTCCAAGCACTGTATCGCTACCTCGATGCTTTCCCGGGAGTCTTCGTTAAAGTTGGGCTGGTCAATTTCCTTCGACAAGAAGCGGATGAACGAGCGGACGAAAAATTTCACATCCAAACTCTTAGCTCCGTTACTCATTGTGGTGGTGGCTTGTGGGTTTACTATGAGCTGTGATATTGGTAAAACTGACGTGGGCTATGCGAGTTTTCTCGAGGGATGGAAAAGCACACGTATTGTTTGGAAAATGAGATTGAAAAACACAAAATTTAACAAGATAGGAATGCAGTTAGAAAGAGAAAGAAGCAACTGTCAAGATAATATCCGAATCGGTACACGAAGTTTGACAGCTGAATTAATTACGTGCTTTTGTCCGGCTAGCGAAACGCGATTACACAGTGTGCTGATGTGCTGGGCAAAAAATGCTACAAAAAAGAGGCTATGCTGCAGCAACAGAAAACAACAGAAATCGTAATTATTACTTATCTAAAATAACGAACTAGATTATACATCAATTATTTTCATCTATGACTAAATACTATTCTATCCATAGGGACCTATGCCGATGCGGCGATCGCACTTTACTTTACACATACATACGCACTCAAAAGCTCTCTTGCTGCACATTGACTTCAGATGCACCATTTGCCTAGGACTACAGAAGATTTACTTTAAATTAAATATTTATACTTAAACAATAAATATTGTACGAGATTTATTACATTTCCATTGGAGCATAAAGGGTTCACGTTGTATGAATAAATTCAATCTTATAATCTCTCCGTTCTTTATTACACCGATGGAGAGTTGTTAACAGAGACCAATAAACGATAATATGATTTAAGAAAAACCTGTATGCGCTCGATGCTACACTGAGTATAACATAACAAACAATAATAACAATCAACAAACTAAAACAGTCTTTGAGACCGCTACAGTATGAAGAGGGGATTAAAGCAACCCCATTAAGTGTTCACTAACCCAGGAGAAAGTTGGCCACTATGGTATTAAATTCCTTTGCATAGCGAAGATGTATGTTGTGCTTGCCATCGGGAAACACATGCAGACTGTGGGAATGGAAGATTGAAACAATTTTAGGTACAACGCAACGAGTATATCTAATCGATCAGGAATATCTTACTCAGTATTGCTGATGTTGTTCAACAGATAAGGCACATGATCCGGAATGATCATCGGATCCTTGGCTCCGTGAACGACCAACGTTGGAGCTTTAATATGCTTCAGCTTTCCGGAACAAATGTCACCTTTACGCTCATGATAAATACGCAGCAATCCATCCACCCAGGCCGACCACAGCTTAGGAAAGTGATCTGCACCGTACACTTGCTCCATCGGTTCCCGCATTCTTGCAGACCATTTCCGAACGTCACGAATATCTGGAAGCATAACGAACGCAGTCATTACCAAGCAAACAACGCTACCATCATTGTTTTAAGTTACCTTCGTAAATTTTCACTTCTGTGTCTGATATGTAGGAATTTGATCCCCAAACGATCAGCTTGTCGACCTCTTCCGGTTTATTGGCGGCCATCACCAGACCTGTGATGCCACCATCACTCCAGCCAACGATGCTGTACCTGTGGATGCCTAATTTCTGCATCAGCTCACTGGCAGCTGCTGCGTCTCGTTCGAAAAAGTCGACTGTGAATTCCTTTTCTGGTGGACGAGATTTACCGTATCCGGGTGGATCCCAAGCAATCACTCGATGGTGTGGCAGTAGCGCTGGTAAACCTTCGATTTGGGGTTTGAAATCGGTCCAAGCGGTACCGAGCGCACCGGGCAGCAATATGACGCCGCGCTCTCCATGGCCGGCCTCGACAAAATGCACGGAATGTGGGCCGATTTGCATTCGGCGCTCCTTTGCACCCGGAGCGGCACTGCACATCGAACGTGCCGGAAAACCTACCAACAACGGAGGAAAGCAGAATCGTGATGACGATGTTTTGATGATGTTGTTTATTGCCAATTCGCTATGCGCAGCAACGGCGGCGGATGCTAACAAACGCATCATTTTGACGGGCGTTGTTTTGGATTGTGGCTGTGTTTCGGTCAGAGTGCGGACTGCCACACTCGCTAATGGTGGCAAGTTTGGCGCTTCAAAACGATAAACAATCGCGAACAATAATGATAGGTGCAATCAAGTGTGATGCAATTGATAAGCATTTTGTGTGCGTGTTTTTACAGGTTGATTATGACAGACGTCTTTGATGGGAGCTTTTTTGCATTTTTTTTAATCATTTTCCAATTTGTCCTATTGTGCATTTGTCCTATTGTGATGGATGGATATTTACATTTCGTTATGCCTGTTGCTACACAACAAATTCGTTGAGCTAGGAGACGCTAAAAATGAACAAGCCAAGCCAAGCCAAGCCAAATTTTTGACCGTTATTCAATAACACAGCTGGCCAATGCTAGCTGTCTCTTTTTTGCAAGCATCAAATACCAAACGACATTTGTAGGGCTTTGCTGAACACTTCACGTCTCACCGTTATTTTTCAAACGCTAGTTCTGCTGAACGATTCGCCCGATTCGTTTTCACTGAATATCTGGTATGTGTTACCAATGCATTCAATGAAGATGTAAAATTAAATGAAAGGTGATAATTACGAGTCTGCTCACGCAAAATATTTCCATTTATAAATAATTTCGCAGCTTGAAATGGTTTGGCGTCATCAAATTTTATAGCATTACAGCAGCTGTCAAATAAACGTCATCGCCTGAACCCGTTCTGTTCAGTACGGGTGGTGGTCTATAGCAAACCGACGCCATCGTCGCCATTTGTGAAGAAACTGTGCTAGGGGCTGGACGCCGTCGCTCCGCTGTCCGTGTTCGTAAAACTATTTTAATCTTAAGACTTGGTGTTTAGTTACACTAAAATTCAGTGTATTGCGTGAGTTAAAGGTGAGTTACAATAAGCAGTGAAAAATAGCATGTAATTCGGTGTAGTTTCGTTGCGATTTGGGCTGGAAGTGGGTCGTCGTGCGAAAGTCCCCACTGCGGAGCGCTAGCGCTACCGCATACCAAACTAGCCGCCATATTACTTTTTCACCACTTGGTCGAAAAATCGATGTCGGGAAAATGGCGGCGGCGCTAATCGGTGTGCTCGATTTGTGGGATGTTCGAAAGCGACGCGGAGGACATTTTTTCGAGAGCACTTTGCATTTTCGAGTGCTTTTGCCGAGTTTGGTCGATTGTTTTGATTGGGAACTGAAAATTGAAAACAATTTGCATGAAATTATTACAAAAACTCATCTTTTGCTAGGGCTTACAATATTCACCCTTTTTTTTTTGCTGTAAATCTGTAATTACGTCGTAGCGTTGCTTACCGCCGCCATGTTACATATGATGTGTCCAACAGGCTGGGGTGTTGTGAAGCATAAAACATAATTTGAAGAAATGAGTGGCTATGTGTTTAGTAAATGGCTAAAGTGGATCATTTTACGTAACTTTCCTATTTTTCGATAATAATTTTCTGACGATGTTTATGCTTTGATTCATTTCTCCTAGAGTGTTCGACTGAGCGGCGGGAAGCGGAAGCGTCGTCCAAGATGGCGGACGATGAGCAATTCTCTCTATGTTGGAATAATTTTAATTCCAACCTATCGGCGGGATTTCATGAGTCCCTACAGCGCGGTGATTTAGTTGATGTGACACTGGCGGCCGAGGGTCAGCTAGTCCAGGCTGATTGAGCCGGAATATATTGAGCTGCCGATCGAATCGATAAATCCCAAGGCTGAACCAGATTATACGGACGAAACGGCCGAAATTGAAACGGTTGATGCTGAGACGGAACAGGACCACAAGCTATCGGAACATGACCAAGGCGATGCGGACGATGATGGCAACTACGTTGAAGATGAAACGTACGGCGATATGGGCATGAGCAAGTACGAAGAATCATACCTAACGGAAGGAGAGGAGGGAGCGAAACCTGGCGTATCTGGATTCGTGGATTCGTACACATCGGACGGAGGAACTGGCACGGAACAATCGACACAAGGTAGGTGTTTTTGGCACGAATAGTATAAAGCGAGCATGAAATCAGTGGCGTTGACCGATACTTCTCACCTAACGGAAGGAGAGGAGGGAGCGAAACCTGGCGTATCTGGATTCGTGGATTCGTACACATCGGACGGAGGAACTGGCACGGAACAATCGACACAAGGTAGGTGTTTTTGGCACGAATAGTATAAAGCGAGCATGAAATCAGTGGCGTTGACCGATACTTCTCATTGACTGGAAAAAGGTTTGGAATGTTCTGATCTTTGCTTTTTTGTGTTTATTTTTGCAATGGGGGGTAACAGGATAAATTTGTTTAGAAAAAGGAGTGTGTTTAGGGGTAACTTATTGCAGTGTTTCGTGTGCATACAGAGTAGTACATGTGGACAAATGGCGGAGATGATACAACGGAGAAGATATACAATGTTGGTGGTGCAGTGAGAAGATTTTAAGTACAGCACAGTACACAGTTCATTATAGTATACATTTTACGTGTTTGCGAAGACAAAATTTACATTCAGAATGAGTTTGTTTCGTGCGTGCCCACGTGGGCGTTAGTAAGTGTGCGTGACTGTTGCGCTATACAGTCGAAGAATGATCAGCGGTCGGCTGAGGTGTTGTGTTTTTGTTTTGTGGTGTAACCATATGAGGTATGTAAGTATTTTAAGGGGAACAATACTTTAGCAAAGATCGAACACACTCCAACCTATCGGTTTAATGCGCGAGATTGGAAAAAATCGAATTTAATGATCAAATGTATCGAAAACGATGGTTAAGAGAAGCTATTGTTGGCAAAACTTTTTTCATGCAACAGCGCATATCAGGGCCGCATTGTACGATGAGCTTCGAATTCACAATGCAGTTCTGAAAGGCTGTTAATGGTTCCTGAAACCAATTTTATATATCATATTTTATTTGAAATCCTTTATGCTCATATATATATATATATATATATATATTACATATTACATATTTATATTCTGTCAATTTATAATTTTCTGTCTCATTACACGTTAAACGAATTTTGCGTTATTTATTATTTGTGGTCGGTCGATTGTTTATTTTCCGGAAAATTTTAATGCGTTTAATGCGAAATTCGTTCGTTAACTACGCGCGTTAGTAAGAAGAAATTTACATTGTTGAAAGTGTTAGCTAGTTTCACGTACGATTTGTATCCGTTTTTTTTATTTTAATTTTTCTTTATTGTTGGTTTAGTTTTCTTCATTTTTAAATAGTTATTGTTTTTAAGTTAAAATCGGGACGATTAATTCTCGCTTTATAACGGGTTTGTTCGGGCCTAAGCATCATTAGCTTATGTTAGGGAAAGTTAGGGAAAATTAATTTTACGATCCACTGTCAAATGAGTGTGTATGAGATGAAGAATTGTGATTGTATGTTGTAATATGCCTTAGATGGCATCCAACAATTGTTACTGGCGGGGTAAGTAGGATGTGTACTGTGTTAAAGGCAGTGTTAAACGTCCATGTGGTGCAATATATGGAGCTAAACGATGCAGAACTGAACACTCCAGTGAAATGTGTGTGGACTGGATGCTAAAGTATATAGACGATGGATAAGAAGATCTGGTCCAGGATCTTCCAACTATTGGTAAAAGGTAGCAGGTGGGTATGAACTTTTGTTTTACTTAATTAGAAATAAGGTTCGCAACATTGAACATATGAGAAATTTGTTCGAGATTTTCATTGTCGGTATTATAAATGATTCGCTTTGTTGCCAATGCTGTATGATGTGATAAGTAAATGTATGTCTGTTAATATCGTGTTTACAATCATTAAACATGTTTGTCGCGCTTTCCAAAAATCAAAATTCACAAAGAAATCTTTGAAGGTACACGTTGTTATTACTAATGTTTTTGCCATTAATTTAATACAAAGCATCGCTTACATGTTGGAGACAAACATTTACTTATCATTAAAACAAGCATCTCATTTCTTTGAAGCCGACGTCATTATAAACGATTTATATTTTACATGTTGAAACACGTAAGTATTGCACAGCGGCGTGACTGTGAGTTTATAATAAGGAAATTTGACAATAGATGAATTATTACCGAGATGAAAGGTTTTACAAACGAATAATTAGGCTATCTTGCTGCTAGTGGTTATCATCGTCGTAGGGCGAAACGTGCATTTCGCATGCATCACTGCAATTATTTGGTTAGGTTTTGATTGATTGCAAGTATTTGTCCATTCGATCCAAATATTTCTTCATTTTTAGGAAGCTTGTGATCTATGGACACACATCCTGAAGTGAAGAGAGAGAGCTGGAAGAAAATTCTTACTACATGTGAGAAAAGAGCACATGTTTTGTGTCCATGCTGTGAAACAAATGATCTGTGATGTTTGATCATCAAATAACTGTAGCTTGGTTTTGTAAGCGAAATACAGTTCTTTTGGAAAATGATCAGTAAATTGTTGTCTTTTTTCTGCTTAAGCTATAAATGTGTGCCACACACGCGTAACATATTACGCTAACCCCGGTGCAAAGCAATACGTTGTTGACATTCAATTGACAATTTTCATGTGCATCTCTCACGCTGTTGTTTACTGTAAATTATACATTTACAGATCAAGGATCATTACGGTCCAGGTCCACTACGGGCGTAGATGTTCGCCTTTCTGACACTCGGATGGATTTGTTAAAAACGATTAAGAAGGAAGCAGATGCTACTGCTAAGGACGAGGTCTTGGACCAGTTCCAGTTTCCTTTGCGAAGTTTCAATGTGAATGAAGCCAGCTCCTCCGAGACGAATTATACCGATGTTGATGCAACACACAAATATCTACGCATAGTTTCCACACGCAAAAGTAACCGACGTTCAGGCAAGAAAGAAGAGACGGTTCCTCCTACTGATGAAGAGAAGCCAAAACTGACAGCTGAAGAGTCTTCCAAATTTCATCAATTAAAAAAGAGCAACGGATCCCCGGCACAGCGCAGCAGATGCGTGTCTTGCTTTAACAAAAACATTTTGGAATCGGAGCGAATGCCCAAGCCCAAAACCAAATGGGTCACTACTTTTTGTGGAGACTGTCCAGGGAAACCGTTTTTGTGCATACTATGTTTCAGCAGAATACATTGTAACAATCGGATAGGGATTAGGGAAGCGTTATAGTACACGCGTTGCTTCTATTATCGCTGAATTCCTTAGGGATAAAGTAAGCATAAAGGTAGTATGTAGCAATTTTCGCAATGAGTTCATTCCTGATTAAAATAACTAAGGTTAATGTAAAATTATTAGTAGGTTTTTTATATGGCCGCGTCTTCAGTTGCATTTCCGCGCTACGATGGCTTCGGTCTATGAGTGCGAATGTTTCATATATTAAAGTTAAATTAGAGTAAGTTTTATATTATCGATTTCAACGAATCGTTATGGTCCTATACTTTTTTTTGAGTTCTTTGTTGTAATTTTGTTCCTTGCAGAAGGAGTGCCTTTTGTAGAGTTCTCTCCACACATAATATCAGTGTAGGACTGCAACAAATAGAAAATTGTTGTGCCCTGGGACATTGAAACAAAATATGTTTAAGAGCTTAAAGTTTATAGCCTTATTCATGCTATAAAAGGAAAGTAAGAAGCTACAGAACATCCAAAATGTTATAATCAGCACAGATCAGAACAGGACAGATAACGACACGATCCAATTGATATGAAAAAAAATTATGACTCATGTTTGCACTGATATTTACCCCCCAAAGTCAGTTGCTACTGCTTCATTTTGATATCAATTTTCAGCAAGCTTCAAGCCATGTAAAAGTTTCGAACCAATTTGAAGATGATGGTTCGACGAAGGTAGTGGATCTTGTACATACGCTCACTTCACAAGGCGCGATCTACATTTTGTATTACCGAAGGTAAACCAAATGGTGATCGCTTATCGTTTCTGTCTTGTTTATCATTAGGCTATAGGCTAAAACAAAAATAAAAACACAAAGAATTCCATATAGTGCTAGTTTTGATGTAATAGCACTCTAAAATACTTCATTTATGATAGTGCACGAATTATCCAAATGAGAATTCCAATAGAAAATAGAAATACGACAGGGAAGGCGGGATCGTGTAAACAATGTTGTCGCATTCGTGCCTTGCTTTATTATTGATATATGTGCCTCTCATAAACCGTGTAACTTTTGCATGATAATTGATCAATAAAGCAGACTCAGCTCCAATGAATAAATCTAAAAATTCTTATTCATTTATTTTATCAATCGTCCGAACATAATATAATACAAAAGGGATGGGTAGAAATGGTTTTTCTTTCTCCGTTTGTTTAATGTAAATCCGATATCTGTTGTTGGTTTGGTTTTCCGCTTCTGTTGTTTTTTTTTCTGGTCTGCAATTTTATCAATGATTTGTTTGTACTACAGTTCGGTTTTCTCATCTTCGCTTTTGGTGGCATCGCTTCTTTTTAGGGCTTTCGTCCTCGTCAACGCCGCGACATCATGCTCATAAACATACAGTAGGTGCAAAGGGAACGTTCTTAGCCGCCGGGTCGCAAGGCGGCAGTATGAGCCGGCAAATGAATGTAAAACGAAATCCTTTGCCACCAGCGATCGGCACGTTGAAACAGCGAGCACCTAGATTAAGTTGGCGTCAGACAGCACCAACGTTGGCCACTGCACAGCCGCCTGGTCAGCGCAGCAATGGTGTTAGCATAGCGGCGCAGAACGTCATCGGAACCGTTAAGTTCATACGGTCGCAGAAAAAGTGCGCTCAGCTGGTGTACCGAGATTACATCTACAATCGGAAAACCGTACATCAAAACGGTCGTACAACGTGGCGCTGCTCGGAGCTGATCAAGTACCATTGCAAAGCGACGTGCGTTACAAAGTTGAATAAATTAATTAGCACCCGGTGCGAACACAACCATGTCGATCATTCGGTCAAAATCGAGAGCAAAACATTGTACGATTTTCCGGAGGATCTGGAAGAATACTTGAACATTCGTACGCGCGATCCGCTTGACTTTAAGAATCACGAGCTGGACGTGATAGATACCGGGGCAGAATTTAGGATTGTGCTGCGAGATCATCACCTGAGCGAAAGCCGTCAGCCTTCCATTATTGTGGAACGAGAGACGACGGAAATGGATTTGCTTGATGCACCGGTGGATGAAGATGAACAAGATAAGCTTTAAGAGAAACACGGACACGTTGAGCGTTAACATTGATGTAATTGATGTGGAATGTTATGCAACCTCGTATCACTCGGTCCTAGTTTTTTATGTCTTTCATTATTCATACCAAATGCGTACCCCTTATTCTCCATTCTATCTGTCCACCGGGGTTTTAAGCATTCAAATTTCCAAAGTTGTCGATAATGTGTGATGTGGGATGATGTAAAATAAAACGATACAATTGATATATTGACTAAAATTTTGACTCAACAATTGTTTTGCGCCGTCTTTGAATTGTTTGTTGAAATTGGTACAATGTGATTTAGTACTGAAGTGAAGCCTAGAAGATATGTTGTGCAGCTGTAAAGTGTTAGTGGCAGTAACAATAAATACAATAAAAGAACATCCATACCCAGATTCTTGCGAGTCTTGTATGCGATTATCATCGGTGGCTTTAATAATGAACGTTTTATATGTATAGAAATAATTTAATTGTTATTTGAATGATTTTGTTGCGCACTCTAATGGTGTTGATCCTCGATCCCCTACCCGAAGCTGACGACAACTTTCTCTTCGGGCTGGATAAAAAACGGCCAACGGCAACAACGGTGCACGGCGGCAAACATCTGTTCCTGACCAGCCGAAAAGGTGGACTGCAGCTGGTGCACGACAACTATCTGTACCGTTCGAACCTGCGCCGGCAGGGACGCAATGGCGATGTCATCTACTGGGAGTGTATCTACAACCGGGGCCAGAAGTGTCGCGGACGGTTGAAAACTATCGGCAACAGCATCTACATTTCGAACGGGAAAGGTATGCATGTTTGTGCTGTTATTGTGCGTTTCCTTTTATCGTGTGTGTATTTTGATGGGTGTCCATTTTTAATCTCATTATTTTGCAGTGGAGCATAACCATTCCGACGACCATAAGCGCATCGTGAATGCGACACTCTGCCGAACCGTCATAATGAAAGACATACGGTCTTTGTAAAGACTTTTGCCAGACAAAGCCGGGGCGCAGCAGTTGTTGTGTCTAATGTATAATTAAAGCAGTTTTATGTTTTGTGGAAAGTGCACAATAGCTCTCTAGTTTATACTTTTAGGTGTAGCACACTATACAGAACTCTTCGTACCAAGTATGATCAATGTTGTGCGACAAAATATGGTGCAGCAGTCTGCACGAGAATGGGCGATTTTTGATTCAGAATAAATGTAATATTTATGTTATACACAACTATCCTTTAAACAAGCGTAACTTTATCTATATTTTTTCGTATGTGTTGCCTATATGCATGTGGAATATGTTTTTATATTGTTTTCGCTTTTAAATAAAGTCATATAATTGGAATTTGTAATTCTTCCTCCTTACAATCGCAGACATCAGCCAGAAACGGAAAAGCACTACCCATAAGAGCAAATCTAAATATGGCAGACAATCCTCACCGACTGCTACCAATCATGATAAGGATGAAACACACAAGAAGATGTTGTTTGTTCGCAGTTCGTGGGGTCGCAAGCATCTGCTGTACGATGGGTACATGTACGCTTCGAACAAGCGCGTCGAGTCGACGAACACCACCTACTGGCGCTGTACGCTGTTCCATCGGCGAAATGTTCAAACGCTGTGTGAAGCTCGTTGTACGGTGCGCGATGGACAAATTATCAAAATGTACGGCAAACACAACCATCCACCGGAAGTGAGGAACTTCAGTGGCAAGCAGGTGGAAACGGACTACTGTATACATGACCCGTGAAGCAATAAACAAAAAACAATGTGTAGAGTGTACGTGTTAGCGAGAGGGGAAGAAAAACGAACTTGTGTAACATTCGATTGTCCGAAGAAATTGACACCGCTATCCGAAGGAAGGCATTAAAAGACATTCAGAGATACACTAACAAGTTTTTTTTTGTTCTTTTCTTCCATCGATTGTGGAACAAGCAGCACCAATGGTGGAGGAGCAGCACAACAACAACGGTGGCCTACCGTCTGATTGTCCGATTAAGAACACGCCAGACTCAACCGTTGAGCTGAAGTTCATCAAAAGCCCTTGGTCAACACCGTGCCTGGTGTTGAACAATTTTCTATACAATTCTCACAGTACGCGCGGTGACATCGGTTACTGGCGGTGTCATAATTATTCGCGCAAGGTAAAGGAAGAACGATGTCGCGCCCGGTGCGTGATAAAGAATGGACGGTTAAGTGCACTAACTGGCGCCCAGCACAATCATCCGCCGCACACCGAGAAAATTGAACGTATAGTGCGCCGCAATCTTGCGGACGAACTGCAGGAACAGGACATGGTGCGTAATCAGCAACAGCAACAGGCTCTTCCGTGTTATCAACCGGCAAGGGAGATAAAATCGCAACCACACGTGCAAAACAGTGAGGATTTTTTGTTGCTAATGGCACCAGCATCGACGTGCTGTTCCACTACCAACAATCTACTAAGCGATGCTGCTGCCGATGGTCAAGAGAGACAACCGATGACGCGAACCATTAGACAGCACGATACTACTGCTGTGCTCGATGTTGTAACTGGTGCACCGCTGATATCAACGGTTACGACGGCCGTGGTTCCACCGACAGTATCGGAACTCATCAAGATGGAAGAATATGATCTTCCGACAGTGGAGATGTAGTACTATGCAACTGGGTGGGATTATGGCAGAATAGGAATGCCATAATAGTACCGAAACGTCGAAGGTGTGGTAGAAGTCAGGAGCAATAATGATACAAAATTTGCAATAATAACAATGTGTGGAACGCTTACGTCGTCATGGTTCCCGGTGCAATATTAGTATAAGTAATTACATTGTCGAGCGCTAGACATATAGACACTACTAGCAGCAAACACGCCAATACACACTATCAGTATTTACCTCTGAGCCAAGATTTCTTTAGAAATAAAGCTAAACGCAAACTATTTATTTTTCGTGCGCCGCGGGTGTGCCTCATCAGAACATTTGTCGGTTTTTCCTCTCGTTATTGAGTGAGCAAAATGAAGATATTTATATTTTATTTCTTGTTTTTTTTTCTGGGTCAATAGCTTCCGGCAATTTGTATTGTTTTTGCTAATGCGTGACACTTTGCTTTCTCTCTTTTCGCTACCCGACCAGTACGGATTGTCGCCAGTATGGGGACAACGGAATCCCACGACAAGGGCCACACGTTCATACGCAGCCAGCGGGGTCTGCCACTGTTGGCGAAGAACAACTTCATCTATCGGTGCGAACGTACGCGCAATCATCGTTCGTACTGGCTTTGCATCCGGTACAAGACGCACAAATGCAAGGGACGCCTCATCTGCCAGAAGAACGCGGTGCTAAAGGAAACGAAACACTGCCATCCGGATGATCGGCGACGGTTGACGATGTCCGACAAATCGTCGATTGATCTGTCGAAGATTAATATCAACGCGTGGGTTAAATCGGTTTGTCCACGGAAAGGTATGGTCCACAACAACGTGACTGCTGGTGCTGGTGCTGCTGCTGCTGCTGCTGCTGCTACAGGAGGATTGCTTTTAATGCCAAAAGAAGAAAAACTGCAAATGTTTACCGAGAACTATTAAAACAACACCAATCGGTATTGTGAAAATTGTACAGGTTGCGAGACTAATTAAACAGCCATTAAACAGCACCAAGCATCGAAGAACACCGTGTTTCAGGTTCTCCGAAATAAATCATGCCAATTAAAATGCCAAAATTAAAATTGCATGTTTTAATCTTAATTTTTTGGTTCTTTGTCCTGCCCTCCTAAATGTTCTGTAACGTCAGGTTTTTTTAATACTAATTAAATGTTTTTAACTGTTCTCTCCTCAGAATACATACGCAGCCAACGGGGGTATCCGCTGCTTGTGTTGAAGAATTTTCTGTTCCGGAAGAATCGTGGCCGATACTGGCGCTGCATACGGTGAATGAAACCGAAGCTCATGTGTATTGTAATTGTACATTAACAATGTAAATCTTTGCCCGGTTGCAAATTGTAGATGTACCAAGTACAAATGCCGCAGCCGTGTAACGTTGAAGGACAATGGTGTTGTTTTGTACAGCGGAAAGCACACGCACGGTCCCGAAACGGCCAAGATTCAGATGGGACGAAAGTTGCGTGATATGCCTGTACCTCCGCCACCTGGCCATAATGATCCGGGCGCCGCTGCTTCCTATCGGCACTATTTGGCGAGACAACCACACTGTAAGGTGGATAGCTTGCAGTCAGCAGCAATAAAAGCCGAGCGCAAGGATGTCTAATGTGTACATGTGCGTGTGTGTGTGTATGTGTGATGTTCCTTCTTTCTCATCAATACTTAGTACTTAGAAATTCACTTTTATTTTCACACTAGTCTAACGTTTATCTTTCCCACATCAATTTTTCTAGCTATTCAAAAGTCTCAAAGCCGGTGGCCGGTGGTCTATCTGCTGGATGATGTGAAACCGTTGCCAAAGATCTGGTACACGGTGCCGCTCAACTTCGTCGACAACCGGCGTGGGACGCAAAACTTGCACTTCCGGGGTTACGTTTACGTGCGGAAGAGAAGTTTCCATCGAACGATGAACTGGGTCTGCTGTAAAAGTAACAGCAAGCAGGGCAACTGCAAGGCACGCGTTAGTACGGAAGGAAGCTTTAAAATACGTTTCGGAACGAAGCGCCATAATCATAAATGATTACGCGGAATTACGTTGTTAAAATTGGATAGCCGTCATTGTAAATAAATCGGTTAGGCTTTTATTTATTTTTATAAATGTATTTTACATTTTCGGGGAGAGAGTGGGAGGACTTGGTGTTATCTCATGATGTACAGTTGTTGTTTAACTAATAATAATTTTTTGTTTTCTTTCAAAAAATTAACTCTTTCATACTTTTGTTTTTGTATGTGTTTCAGAACGCCGCAAGAAACAGTCGCGCCGCAATTCGTTCAATTACGATCTGCCGTACGAAATGATCAATAATCGAAAGGGTGGCTTAAATCTGCACTTCCGAGGCTATGTGTACCGGCGGAAGACCAACTTCTCGCAAACCACGAACTGGGTGTGCGCGAACCCACTGTCGAGCCGGAACGAAAATGCGATTGGGTATCCGGGTCCTTGTGCCGCACGCTGCATCACGGACGGTGCTGGTGGCATTCGGTTTAGCAAAAAGTGGCACAATCACGGCCCGATTGCCGTGATAACAGAGGTCGAAGAAGGATAGATCGAATACACGTGTGGTGTAGGTGGTGTGGTGAGCTCCATTGCCGCCGCGCTATTCTGTGTTCGTTAGGTTATGTGTAAATAAATGTGATTTGTATCCGGGTAAAGAGGTCTTGTGTGTGTGTGTGTGCGCGCGCCTACGTGAATTTTTAGTTATTTATTTGCTCTTTCCGTCAATTATAGTTGCTGGGTACCATTTGATGATTCTTTGATTAATGATTTTTAATATTTCTCTTGTAGCATCACTACAACATGCGGAAACATTATTCAGCCGGCACGGCGTTTGGTTGGATGAACTACCGTACAGCGTTGTGTTGGATTCGGGAGGCAAACGGATGCGGATGCTCGGCTACACGTACCGGAAAGCGGCCAGCTTTCGAAGCACCACCGATTGGGTTTGTGTTAGAAATTGTGCAGCTGCCGGAAATCCGGAAGCAGAAGAACAACAGCAGCGACGCTGCATGGCACGATTAGTGCAGCGAATGGAAGACGGTGCATTGAAATTGAACCGACACAAACACAACCATGGACCGGAGAACGTGCAGTTAGCAACATAATCTATCCTATATAGCTTGCAGAACCGAAGCAGAAAATACATGATGACAACAAGAAACAAATATGATATGTTTTAGCTGTTTAAATTGAGTGTACATATATTAAATAACATTAGGTAAATTTATCGCTTGCCCTAGTTCATTATCATGTTTATTAACATTTCAATGCCTTTCTCTCTCTTTCTTTCGCTCTCTTTTCCTCCATTCTACCCAGGCTACCAGGAAAAGCGAAATACTAGCTCCACCAAATCAACCAACAGTGAGTGTAGCGATTCGGACGAAAATCTGGCCGTGTTTTCGAAGACGATGCGCGGCAAAGAGCAGCTTATCTATATGGGCCAACCGTTTGTGTTTGAGAAGCTTGTGCTCGCGCACGGCGGCCAATCGAAAAAGATATGGCGCTGCAATCAGTGGTGGAACCAGAAGTGTAGGGCGCGCGTATACACGATCGATCGTCACATTACTCCGCTCAACCGCTACCACACGCACGTGGACATTGTGAAGCGAAAACAGCGCGTGGTCAAGCGCGACAAAAACAGTAACAGTAGTAGTGCTGATGGCGGCTTTGAAGCGCTAACGCGCAACGTTATTAAAGTGTCGGATACGAATTATGTACAGAGTTCGTCACCTTAGGGTATGGCGACGAAAAAAGAGCGTCTTAAGGAAGTCGAAGGATGTAATCGAAACAAATAGAGAAAAAAAACACACAAGATTGATCTTGTCGCTAATTTTAAGCCGATTGTCAGTCTTACAATAAACCGTAAGAAAAGTGTCATTTAATGTACATCAATTTAGTGTAAAACGTTGACAAATTAGGCTGTCTTAAGTACTTATACTTATACTAATTGTCAAAAAATGTATTTACTTTTTCATTGTCCCAATACAGGTGACAGCACGGTTAGCAAATCTGTAAATACAAAAACCACCGTACAACAGCCACCACCACAATCACAACCGTCGGTGTCCTCGAGCAGTTACAACACAACACCACAGCCGCCGCCGCCGCCGCCGCCGCCTACAAAACCGAAAGAAAACAAGATCGTCATCAGCAGCAAAGCCAGGTTGCCCCGTTTGGATGGCAAGCAAAAGATAATCGATCAGGTTCCGCTGCACGCCGGCAGCTCGGTGTACATCGCAACGAAAGATCTGCTGTCCATCTATACCTCAAAGCCGGCCATCTATACTGGTCGACTGATCGAGCTTATGTTTGGTGTTGAAACGCTAAAGCTCAGTTGCCTAAACGATAGTGAGAAAACCGACCCGAGCCTCGTTCCGCTCGATCCGACGATACTGGATTCGGTGATAAGTAAGTGTTTCTAGCATTTCCGTTCTTCGTATGGGTTTGTTTAACTTTGTTTTGTTTTCCTTTCCTTGTTTTGCAGCCCACATTGTTCATGTTTTCCAGCAGCAAAACCAACACATCACCAACGGTATGGTGCGCAATTACATTCGCAACCGGTTAGAGCTTTTGCGAACGAATGCAGAGATTGGTGGCTATCTGGCTTCGAAAAAGCAATGCAAACCCCCTGCACCAAACACCAGCAATAAAGTTTAAGCTTAATGGTAATGAATATGAGAAATAAAGCACTTTTTCCTAAACACAATGATAAGTAGCGGATGGAGTACAAGGAGGATATACAAGTAGCAGTATATTTGCGCCAATGTTTGCATTACAAATTTTTCTCCACCACCCACCACACCTGTTCCTGCTGTGGACATTTCGTTTAAATTAAATTGGTATGTTCTTTCTTGTTATTTTGCAGTGGACAAACAGTTGACGAAGCGCAAAGGCACCAAGCTCATCTCGTTGATCGACAACGAGCATGTAATGTTCACCGAAACGGCCAATGGGGGCACGCAGCTGATGTACCAAAATTACATCTACCATCGGAACATTAAAACGGGCGGCACCGTGTACTGGCGCTGTTCGAAAGCGATGCGGCTGAAGTGTAAGGCTACGATCGTTACCAAAGGCGATCTGATGCGCGTCAACAACGTCGAACACAATCATGTCCCGATGCGTCGATTGGCGTACGGGTTGGGCGTGAATGAGAAGCGGAAGCTTAAGAAACAGCACGAAGCGCGTGTTTTTGCGCATTAAAGCAATAAAAATGTATTCAAACAACCTCCGTACTATACCAACTCCCCCTGTGTATACCAGGCTGCTAGGGGCTGTTGTCGTTCATGATGTGTTGTGGAGATCGTTTGTTAGTTTTGTTTGAAATATTTTTTTGTTGAAAAATATTGAAAAAAAAACCCCGCCCGCATCCATTCATTCACTTACATTTGCTGCCCTTTCTTTTTCAGCCATCTTCATTGCGATCAGCCCCGAACGGCAGTTGATAAGTCTGCGGAATAAGTTGTACCAGAAAACGATAGGGCGCGCGTACAGGAGCGTATGGATGTGCATTGAGTACGGATGTCCGGGAGAGATAGTTTTGCGGGAGCTGAAAGGTGGTCAGATAACGATTACCAGCGCCCACAACGATGACTGTACGTCGGACTATTTCAAGAATCGTCCAGCGCACCAGATCCATCTGACGCAGAGTGAAATTACGCGGCTAGAATTAAGCATGACCAACAGAATGGTTGACCATCACGGTTCATCCGTGGTGGCGGCTCATTCTGTACTGGATGTGACACAGTTCCGTTGAACGACGACGAAACAATAAAAACCAATATTCTTCGGCTTCGGTTTTGTTTAAATGTAAATGTATTGGCAGCCATAACTTGACTTAGTAGCTGGTTGTTTTTTTTTCGTCTTACGAATATGTTACTTCCCCTCTCCTATATAATGTAAGAACTCTGTCATATTCTTTTCAATACTTTTGTTTTGTTAATCCACCTATCTGTTGTTACTGTTGTTTGTCATCGTTTACAGAACCGGCACGCTATATCGTTGGAGTTCGCGGTAGCCGCAAGCTAAAGGTTGGCGACTATTCCTTCACCAAAAATAAGGAGTGTTCCGATAAAACGTACTGGTCCTGTGCCCGGGCCGGAATGCATCGGTGTAAAGCGCGCGTACTGACCTACAACAACAAAAACGGCGAGCAGACGTACATAATACGCAACGGGATCCACAATCACGTACCATTTTAGTGAATGAGTGACGTTGTCGAACTAGGCGTTCAATTCACCATCTGAGATTGGATTGCGAGGAGGATTGAGGCATAATTTTAACATAATATGGAAATAAACAAAACACGACTTTATTCATGATATATGTATATATGTGGGGGTGTTGATCGTGCAGATAGTGTATAGTGTGTGTGCATTTTTTCGTTAAAACAAACTTTAACAATACAAAAAATGCTAACATCCTTCTCTGTTTTTGTTTCCCCGCAAACCAATAGATAACCACCAGGTGGTGTACATAGTGGGACAGCGGGGCAGCATACTGCTCTCGGTAAATGGGCATCGTTACGTGAAGAACCGTAAAGGCCGCACGAAAACCTACTGGATATGTGCGAAAAAGGTAAGGTTTGCTTGTTTTTATTGCTTGAGGTAGTCACCAAAACAGTGGAGAATTAACTTTTGTATGTCACTTTTGTAGGGAAGCGTTGGGTGCCGGGCGCGCCTTACAACGACCGTATCGGAAAATGATCGCACCACACCGAAACTCATTCGAATGTCGGGCGTGCACCATCACGACCTGCCAACCAATTTCCGGCGAATTCATGATCAACCCACGACCATAAAGCAGCCACCTCCCAATCATCCCAAAATTATTTCCACCACCACCCAGTCACGGCTGTTGAATACAAAAATGCTTTCCGTGCAGCTGTCATGCGGTGCTGGATGGTCCGAAAGTGCATCGGAAAAGGGTGGAAATTCTAGCAACAGCAGCAGCAGCAGCAGCATCAGCAAGCAGCACTATGATCGTCGATAGATCGCAACAGAAGAAAACGTTTATCGTCGTTCCAAAAGCCGATCTGTAATAATGATTGAATCTGCTTCGAGTTAAAATTTCTGGCCGGACATTTTCTTCTGCCGGACGGTTTTGGTCTGGTATTGTATTTATCGAAAATAAACCATGCTTAATAAACGGTCGTACGCTCTCGGGCACCGCTAGCAAACAAAAGCGACATAGAGAGCTAGTGCTGAATATTTGGTTTTTGTTTTGTACTAACTTACTACTAGTTCCTACCCCTCCAAACACATACTGTCATGTTAATCGGCTGCTTTTATTTACTCACTTATATTCCACAGATTCGGAGAAAAGCGAGAAACAAAAAACACCCAACACTAAAAGCAAATCGTGTGCCATCGTTACATCACCGGGCAAGATGTTTGTTAAAAGTTTAAAAAGCTTAAAGTCACCGGCAAAGCAGCGAACCACAAAATTTGACGAGCCATCGTCCCTTGCGTTCCGTTCACGCAACACCCCGGTCGCGGTGGATGTGGATAAGATTCAATATGCGAACGGGCGTGGTAACAACGTGCTCATATACGACGGCCATCGGTATATCAAGAACAATTTCTACGGTGGTAAAGTGTACTGGAAGTGTAGCAAGTGGCACACGCTGTGTAAGGCACGGGCAATTACATCCATTCAGCATCCGAACCAATGCGTGTTGAAAAATTCGCACAACCACGACATACCGGGCGAAGAATTGACGATCGATGTGCCGAAAGACTGGCGGTAGGCTTTGCCTACCGGATGAGGCCGATTTTATTTTTTACATCCATTGACAAATGTAATTATTTAGCTAGACTTAAGGTATGTTCCAATGCGTCTAATAAACACACACACACACACACAAGGCGTGAAGCGTCCGTAAAAAGCATAACAAGCGAATAATGTGCAATGAAGTGAAGTTTTGCTTATACAAATCATGCCCACCGGCATTAGTCCGCACACTTACTAACCACAAGCATTTTTGTTTGCCCGTTTTGTTTGTTTTGCAGGAGAAATTTTACACGAGCAATCTCTTTGGCAACCGTTGCGTATGTCGTCCGCTCAACAAGATGCACGATCGCCACCGCAGTACAGTTACAAACCATCGCAGCGCAACGGTCGTCACCTATTGGTCGTGAATGGGATTACCTTTTTCCGCAACCGGCGACGAAACGGGAAACAGTACTGGAAATGCAATCAGTATTACAAATGCAAGTGTCCGTGCATCGTCTTGATCAACGAAGCGACTTCCCGGCTGAGCGTGAAACATAGTCATAATCACGCAACGAATACCAACTCATCGCCATCGCCGTCGGGTACAGTTAGAGAAAAAGAGGAGCACCGAAGCCAGCTGAACCGGAACAGGAACCTGTCTTCATCAGCTTCGGGCACACCTGTTCCAATCCGGGTTTTACCAACGGATGATACTCAGGAGGAGTTTTTGTGAATTTTCCTGCAACATTATTCCTTTGACGAAAATCATCCGGTCCTCTGCTGGCTTAGACGGTACGGAGCCGAACAAAAATGGCATCAATAATCAAATAAATCACACCAAAAAACGGCCATTTCATGTAGTGTATTATGCATTGCACAATGGCGCAATGATGTTTTTTTTATTATAATTTCGAAATGTGTGTGTCCGTACCCCCTAACTTGCTACTATTTATAAACAGTGCATTTGCACACTAACGAGATTCGTTTTTTTTGTTTGTTTTGTTTTCTCCTCCCACAACACAGATAGTACGCGGATAGAAATTTTCGCCACCAAATCATTCCGGGGACGGCCGGCCATCATTGTCGCTAAGCAAAAGTATTTGCTAATGTCGGAAAATCCGAAACGCATTATCTGGCGCTGTTCGTCGATGGCTACCGAAAAGCTCAAGTGTCCGGCACGCATTATACAGTACAAAGATACGGAACAGTATGCGTTTCCGGCCAAAAGCGTTCATCAGCATGCACCACTAAAGCGGTACCGGACGATGACCTGTCCACCGACGTACGATGTTGGGATGTAGTAGCTTCATCAAGTGAACCCGTAAGCATTAGATAACCAACTTAGACCAACCTAAAAACTAAAACAAAAAAATCGAATCCTCCCCATTACGAAAAGTCCTTCTGGTCAGATAGCTGTGGGACCGAAGCTATCCTGAGCTAAGGTTGTCTGTGTGACAATAAATGTTCACATTGTTTGAGGTTTTTTTGGAGGCTTTCGCGATTAGTTTTTTTTAAATTGGTCATCATGTTGGCCACAAGATGATGGTAAAACACTTTCTGGCGGAAGACTGTGCTAAAAATTCTGTTGGTCCTTGCTATTTATCTGTTCAGGATTTCTTCGATCGACAACGAGCCCACGATCGTCAAGATTTTCCTTTCAAGCGTCGTTAGCTGCGTATTCCGAGGGATTGTCGCATGGACGGATTCGTCTCAGACATGGACAGTAAATTTTCGAATAATAATATCCATCTTATCGAGGATGATTCAAGTTAAACAACGGTCAGACGGTTACCTCATCAGTTTTTTTTGCGTTCCATCAATTGATAACGCTTTAACACAGTGATACAGTAGTTACAGCACAGTTCACTAGGACACAGGAAGACCATGACATTAAAAATCGTTTATAGATTTATTTTTTAATGCGTCCATTTTTATGCTGTGCATTAATTAATTATGTTTCTTACTTTCAGAACACACAACCCGTAACGCTGATTGCTCTAACGCAGGCGTTCCCGTTACATCCGTAAAGTTGGTGCAAATAAGGAGCAGCTTGCCGGGCTATTTTACATTCACAAACAATCGCGGAACAGCAGGAACCAACTATCTGTTTGTTTTAATTTCCCCGCCACAACCTAACATAACAATCAATCCAAAACAAGGAATGTGGCATATTTGTCCTGTTCCTTTAAGTAGGAAGGCTATGATGGCGGTAAAATAGTTTCATAATACGCATAAGAAATTTATCACATAATACTTAAACCATTTTGTTTGTGTGAAACAAACAAACTAAAAAGGGCAGAAGACATCGATTACTAATAAATACTACCTTCAGTTGTGCATATGTTTGAATTGTTTGTACAGGGGGGGATTTTTTTTAAATAAAAGAATGGTTCTATGTTGTATAGGGTCTTATGCGTATGTGTTTTAGGAGGGTTACAGTTTCGTTTAGATGATGCCTGCCACGAGTTATGTGTAAATAAAGTCATGCATGGAGTTTTAAAGCTGGTGAAGAACGTGAAACATAGTAATAATAAAACAATCATTATACTTTTCATTAATTCCTGGAACACACAGTGCTCAAGACGTAGTTTCTCGATGTATTTGTTTTTTTTTTTTCTTTTAGATATAACTATTCAAATTGTATATGAGGCTTACTTTACACCTTTCTAATACCCAAACTTTTGTCTTTTCTTTCTATTTTTCTGTCTCCGTTTCATATGTGCGAAAACAAGCAGCAAGCAGCAAACAGGACGACACAGCAACAATATGCTTCCGGACAAGCCAGAAGGGCAAGCTGCAACTATCGCACGATGGGTATTACTATTGTATGGAGAAAAAGATACAGCGCAAAGAGTACTGGCGTTGCATTTACTACACGACAAAGATCAAATGCCACGGGAGGCTGCACCGGGACGACAATAAAGTGCGCTACATGGGTGCCCACAACCACGCGCCGAAGCTATTCAAACGTGCCGATTACAAACGGTTGTCCGAAATTGTAGGGTTGTCCGAAGAAAAAGCCGCCACGGTGGTGGTTGATCAACAAATGGCGGAAACCCTCAAAACGAACACGTGTAGATTGAAAAAATAATAATTTCTACCAGAGCGAGAGAGAGAAAAGAGAAGAAAATTTTACAAATAAACGATTGTGCCCGAAACACGGTGTGAGGTAGCTAGTTTGCGACCTATCATATTGATGTATCTTTTTAGCTCAGTTTTAAGGTGGATTAGTAGTACCAATAGCTTAGTGTTGGTGTATAAAATTAAATTCTTTATCTAATATGCACTATTTTCTTCTCCCTCTTTCCTGTCCTCCCCACCATTCTTTCTTTAGCTATAACCGTAAAGCACGAACCACACTCTTCCTGGATCGTGGTGGAAAAATCCGTCCTGCAGTACACGACGACGCAACGTGGCCGAACGATGCTCATTTTCAGCGGCTACAAGTTTGTGGAAAACCGGCAAAGCAAACGGAACATTTTCTGGCGCTGTGCCCGCTACGTTAAGCACGGTTGCCGTGCGGCCTGCGTTACATCGAAAAACAGTGCCGGCGCCCAATCGATACGGTTGACCGGGTTGGCCCACAGCCATCCGCCGGAGGATATACGGTCGACTAGAACGAGCGAACAGTCGCCAATCGTGGTGTCGCTCGTTGGACAGTAGAAGAGCACTGCAAATCTTTTCTTAACATTGTGGCGGCCTAGTATGGACGAATGGCCTGCACAAATGGCAAACAAGAAAGATAAACCGTTTTTTTTTTTAAATTAAAAATAATACTACGAAGCAGGAAGCAAAATTCTGTGTGCGCATTTAATTTCAGCTTTTTGCGCGATCTACAATAAAAAGCAAAAAGTATAATATCACGCGTGTGGTTTTGTTCATGCTTTTTAAACTACACAATAATGCAATTTAAAACTTTTCAAATTTTCTCTAATGATTTCTTCTTTTCTTTTTTGTTTTAGATATCAACAAAGTGGACGAATCAAATATGCACGATCGTAATGATATTAGTGGTGGTGGGCAGCAGCAGCAACTGAATCTGTATGGTAATTACGAAACAGGTAGCAAGCTAACGTTCGGCGTTTCCCAGCGCGGTGCCAAGAAACTCATCTACGATCGGTACGAGTACATCAAAGATCGGGAGTTTCCGCTGTCCACCAACTGGCGCTGTGCACTGTTCAAGCGCTACAATTGTCGTGCCCGTGCCATTACAAAGATACTGAACGGTATCACTTACGTGCGGCTCACGAACCACGGACACAATCATTCGCACAAGGAGTATCGTAAAGCACAGAAAATGGTTTATTATACCCGCATGAAAGAATAAAGTTTTGTTGCATTTCACACCCCCCTCCCGGGCAGGAAGAGGTGCGTAGGACAAGATAATCCCTTTTTTTTATTCGAAGACAAGGAGCAACATAAAATCCTTGCACCGTGCGCGTGCACAGTAAAATGTTTAATTCGTTCAAATAGAAATACGGATTTACCACTGCTTCTATAATATGTTCTTATAAGATGTTTTGCTAATACAGCCTGTTTTTGCTTTCCTCGCGGGCGTGTGTGTCTTTCTCTCTCTCTCTCGCTCTCTTTCAGATTGTTATCACAGTGCCAAGTTCGGTACAACGAGACGGGGCCGTCAGATGCTGATATACCGTGGGCATCGCTATGTGCGCGAGAAACAGAAGGGACACATTTCGAACTGGCGCTGCTCGTTGCATTCGAAGTACCATTGTAAGGCACGTGCCGTTACGATGCTACGCAACGGGCAGGAAATGATGCGCCTTACGCACGAGGAGCACACGCACGAAGCTTTTCGGGAAAGCCCGGAAAGCAAATAAACAATAAGAAATCAAAAGAAATAAATTTAAAATTAAAAACATGATTGCATTATGGTGTTACACATAATATTAGATACGACGGCGGTGGTTTTATGTGTAGTACACGTTGTGTCTGGTATTTTGCCAACATTTGTCTAGCCTTCCTTCTCTCTTTCTCTCTCTCTCTCTCTTTACTAACATTTGCCCTTTGTTTCTGTTCCGTATACTTTTAGGAGGTACATTTATACCGGCCACCTTCGGCAAAACGCGCCGTGGTCAGCTAAAGTTGCTACACGATGGACACGCGTACACGAGGGATCGCCAATCGGCAAAGACCTGCAACTGGAAATGTTCGCTGTTCACCCGTTACCGTTGTAGGGCGCGTGCCGTCACGAAGGACATTGGCGGTTTCATACACATGAAGGTGACCAACACGGCACACTTCCACCCGAAGGAAGAGTACAAATTGAAGATAAAGAAGGAAACGCTGCAGGATCAGTAGAAGGAGCGAAAGATCCGCCCCCCCGGGATCCTTTTGTGGGCTCTCAGTCATACAGAAATGGTGTGCAAATCGCGTAGCCTGCACGGAGACAAAACGATCGCCTGTCTCCGTATAGTATTGTACAGTTTTAAATTTAATATTCCTGCTAGTGAAAATAACAATAGTGCAAAGGATTTGTAGTGTATAAAGCTTTCTAGCATATAAGATTGCGTTTTCTCTTTATTTGAAGATGTCACTTTTGTCCCATTTTCATTACGGTAATCGATCACCGTATCGGTTAATGATCGTTCAAACAGTACTTAATCCAATCTGTACGTGTATGCGTGCCCATTATGCTTCCTGTGTGTATGCTTTCAGGTATGAAGAACAGCGGCAGCTTCAACAACATTCAGCGTGCCTGTTTCGAGTTTACAACCCGTGGCACGCAGTGTCTGGTGTACGATGGGTATCTGTACAGCAAGAACAAAACGTTCGAGAATGGGACGCGCGTCAACTGGAAGTGTCGGTTCTACCATCGGCTGCACTGTAAAGCCCGTGCCCAAACACGGCTCATCGATGGGATCGAGTACGTGAAGGTGTTTAAGAACGAACACACACATCCGCAAGAGGCAAAAACCATTCGCAGACGGAAACGAAAGATCAAGTAGGAGGAATATTGCGCATACTTTAGTGTAGAAACATTTAACGCAAATTGGTTTGTATGCTATGAAAACAGGTTACATATGTTGTGTTATGCTTGAAATAAATTCGTGTCTCTAAGGAATTAAGATTGCGGTTCCCACTAATTTCAATTGGTGTGTTACTTGTTAGTATTACACTGTTGGCATTGATATTAAATAGGCAGTAGACCTTAAGAAGCACAAATCGTACGTACAGTGGGTGCATTAAATTAACTAACCAACAATTTTCTTCCCTCCTCTTTTCTCATCTTCCAGCGCATATTTATGAATCCGGTTTGATGACGCCCGAATTTAGCATCACTCAAAGGGGCCACCCGTTACTCCTACACGCCGGTTACAGCTTCATACGCAATGGCGAGTTTGCGGACACTATCAACTGGCGTTGTTCGATGCATCGGAAGAGGCCACCCGTTACTCCTACACGCCGGTTACAGCTTCATACGCAATGGCGAGTTTGCGGACACTATCAACTGGCGTTGTTCGATGCGTCGGAAGAGAAAGTGCAAAGCCAAAGCAATCACCATCAAAAACGAAGAGCAGGAGTTTGTGAAGCTTACCCATTCGACACACAACCATCCGCCCGGGCTGCCTAGACAGAAACACTTGAAACACATCTGCACCGAAACGATTACCCTAGCAGCAGCAACATCGCCACCACTGGTTCCGTTGCCCGATGAAATTGGTGACATTATGGCACTGACGGATGAGCATGGCTTTCTCTCTGCTATAGAGGACGAATCGTTGAATATGAATTGTATTGAAGAGTCACTATAGAATGGTTTCTCTTCCTTTTATTTATCTACTATTTACTCTGTCGAAGATTACATCGTGCAAGACTAATGCAGAAATGAATGAGATGTATTTTTCAAACTGGACTGCGTGCTGTAGTCGTAATGCCGTGTGAAGTAATTTTAATTTTTTAATATATGTATACCCACCAGCAACATCATGAACTACTTGAAATTTTATAGATATTGTTTAAACTAACGCTTTTTTTTGTTTGTTTTTGCTTTACACCCTTTCTCATTGCAGATAATGTTACTGGATCGATCAGCTCGATTGTGTTTGTGAACTTGCCGTTGAAAAATAAGGTGGTAAAAAAAATATACCACAACGGATTCTACTACTGTCGCAGCAAGAGTACCTATGGCACAACGTACTGGGTGTGCGATCGGTCGAAGCAAGACAATTGCCGCAGCCGCATCACGACGTTCGATATCAAGCGAACGTATAAAGTGACCAATCCGGTACACAACCACTGTAGCGCTTCCTACCAAGGGAGGAAAGCATCGGAAACTGTAAGTAGTGAGATTGCGAGATTCAGGTTTCCAGTAGTGTCAGTAGTGTCATTACCCCCGGGGTTAGTCTCCAAACTCTACGGTACGCAGAGATTGTTGTGATATTTTCTTTTATTTAACTGGCCCTGGCTAATAACCGTTTGCTCTATAATTTTTGCCTCGTTATGCATTTTTCGAGTGTGTTAATGAATGTTTTATTACTGTCGATAGACATTCGGGACTTTGCATTTCTTGAGTAGTTTTTATTTTAATTTTTAAACAACAGTCTGGCCTTATTTGCTAAAACTTGTTTAAGGAACAGATCCCTTCAACAGTTCTATCTGTAGAAGGATAGAACTATAGAATGTGCAATCCTTTTGCCGAAAAGTTTGGAGACTCCTACATTACCGCGTATAAAATGAACGTAATATTGATTTCTATTCTTCTTTTAGGACATTTAATAAGCAAACACTACGTCACCACTAGCAACAGAAAGGAACTGTGAGGAGAGCGAGCTCGCCGTTGAAGAATGGTCAATTTTTAAGCCTTACCGCATAAAGGAAAATAAACTGTGTTTAAACCCTTACTTTTTGTACATTTCTTGTTTGCATTGAAGTGTTAAATAGACGGGCTATATAGCCTGTGCACTTGCTACTCCTGTACAAAGCAGAACAAAACATTATCGAAATGAGCATATAGGAAATTCGCGCACTGTGTACCATTCGGCATACTACTCTACTGTACAACACACTATTAATATGTTTCGTTTTCTTCTTCCCATTTTTTTTGTTTACCCCTCAACACTTATTTTGTGTACCATGCCCCCCCTCCCCCCATATTAGGCAAAAATGGCCGGCCAGTGTCGTTGCTGTGCGTGCAAGGATGGTTATTTACGGCCGGGCAGCGTGGTAAACCGAAACTGGTGGTCGAAAACAATTCCTTCTTTCGCACGAAAGGAGACAGTTTGCGGGCGTACTGGTCCTGTTCGTCCTACAAATCGAAACGATGCCGCTGCAAGCTGGTGACCCATCGCGGCAGTTTAACGATCAAGTACACGCACCAGGAGCATTCGCATCCGGATGAGTATATTGATGCGTCCTCCGTTACGCCACTCGATGCGGATATTGATGAGTTTTACACGCGAGACATAAAGGACTGTTCCTGAGCGGTGTGTGACGAGAGGAGCAAAAGGGGTAGTTTCGCTCCCGTTTTTCTTTAATATTTCAATTATATGATCCTCTTTACTATTCTTTTAACTGACAGCATTGCGGTGGTGTGTACATGATTAGTTTTTGGCAAATAAAATAAACAAAGAAAAGTAGGGGTTTCTTGTTGTTGTTTTTTTTTACAGATTTTATGGTTTTCCATCGTCGAGATCCTCGCATTTCGATCCATATTACAAGTTTTGGACGCTTTTAACTGGTGGTCGAAAACAATTCCTTCTTTCGCACGAAAGGAGACAGTTTGCGGGCGTACTGGTCCTGTTCGTCCTACAAATCGAAACGATGCCGCTGCAAGCTGGTGACCCATCGCGGCAGTTTAACGATCAAGTACACGCACCAGGAGCATTCGCATCCGGATGAGTATATTGATGCGTCCTCCGTTACGCCACTCGATGCGGATATTGATGAGTTTTACACGCGAGACATAAAGGACTGTTCCTGAGCGGTGTGTGACGAGAGGAGCAAAGGGGCAGTTTCGCTCCCGTTTTTCTTTAATATTTCAATTATATGATCCTCTTTACTATTCTTTTAACTGACAGCATTGCGGTGGTGTGTACATGATTAGTTTTTGGCAAATAAAATAAACAAAGAAAAGTAGGGGTTTCTTGTTGTTGTTTTTTTTACAGATTTTATGGTTTTCCATCGTCGAGATCCTCGCATTTCGATCCATATTACAAGTTTTGGACGCTTTTTGTAACAGTTTTAACTAATAGAATGTTTTATTTTCCAGATCTTAATGAGCTGAGCCGAAACATGATCAGAAGAGGAGGAGATGTATCATATCACTCACGGTGAGCGAATGATTGTTATACCCGAACCAAACCAGACAGTGTACCCATCAACCGGCGTATAAAACGTGTATTGTTCGGCATGAAAATAAGATGCAATAAATACAACAAAGCAATAGAAAAAAATATACTTATTACCTGAAATAAAATATGTGATTGTGATTGTAGCATATATTTCTAGATGCAGCGCCTAACACCCGTTATTCTTATTAAAGCGAAGCATTTCCATATACCGGTACTGATTTGTAATTTTTCATTTTGAAAAACATTTTATTTTAGATGCCCAAGCAACGCGCAAACTGGCGATGAATATTAAAACGGAAGTGCAACCGCAACGTTCAAAGTCGGCCACCACCAGTCAGGGTGTGAAGAAAGTGTACAAAACCGATGACGATGGGGAAACGATCGACGTGGAGCACAAATTCGCACTCGATTTGCGCCTCGAAACGGGGTGCAAAGGTCGCCCGAAGCTCATCATGGGTGGATATGCGTTTTTCCGAAACAACAGCAGCAACAACAAGACCTATTGGCTCTGTTCGAAAAGTCGGCTACTTAAGTGTCGGGCCCGCATCATCACCTTGGACGGATGCTCGGGGATGATACTCAAAAATCAGCTCCACAATCATCCTCCAACGGAGTTATAATGATGTTTTGTTTTACAAAAAAACAAAAAAAAACACTTTTTTTTTATTCTCGGTACACTGTAACAGTTTCTCTTATATGATTTATTTTGCGGAAGCCATATATTTAAGATGTAACGGAAACGGAAGATCAAGTAGGAATATTGCGCATACTTTAGTGTAGAAACATTTAACGCAAATTGGTTTGTATGCTATGAAAACAGGTTACATATGTTGTGTTTTGCTTGAAATAAATTCATGTCTCTAAGGAATTAAGATTTCGGTTCCCACTAATTTCAATTGGTGTATTACTTGTTAGTATTACACTGTTGGCATTGATATTAAATAGGCAGTAGACCTTAAGAAGCACAAATCGTACGTACAGTGGGTGCATTAAATTAACTAACCAACAATTTTCTTCCCTCCTCTTTTCTCATCTTCCAGCGCATATTTATGACTCCGGTTTGATGACGCCCGAATTTAGCATCACTCAAAGGGGCCACCCGTTACTCCTACACGCCGGTTACAGCTTCATACGCAATGGCGAGTTTGCGGACACTATCAACTGGCGTTGTTCGATGCGTCGGAAGAGAAAGTGCAAAGCCAAAGCAATCACCATCAAAAACGAAGAGCAGGAGTTTGTGAAGCTTACCCATTCGACACACAACCATCCGCCCGGGCTGCCTAGACAGAAACACTTGAAACACATCTGCACCGAAACGATTACCCTAGCAGCAGCAACATCGCCACCACTGGTTCCGTTGCCCGATGAAATTGGTGACATTATGGCACTGACGGATGAGCATGGCTTTCTCTCTGCTATAGAGGACGAATCGTTGAATATGAATTGTATTGAAGAGTCACTATAGAATGGTTTCTCTTCCTTTTATTTATCTACTATTTAGTCTGTTGAAGATTACATCGTGCAAGACTAATGCAGAAATGAATGAGATGTATTTTTCAAACCGGACTGCGTGCTGTAGTCGTAATGTCGTGTGAAGTAATTTTAATTTTTTAATATATACCCACCAGCAACATCATGAACTACTTGAAATTTTATAGATATTGTTTAAACTAACGCTTTTTTTTGTTTGTTTTTGCTTTACACCCTTTCTCATTGCAGATAATGTTACTGGATCGATCAGCTCGATTGTGTTTGTGAACTTGCCGTTGAAAAATAAGGTGGTAAAAAAAATATACCACAACGGATTCTACTACTGTCGCAGCAAGAGTACCTATGGCACAACGTACTGGGTGTGCGATCGGTCGAAGCAAGACAATTGCCGCAGCCGCATCACGACGTTCGATATCAAGCGAACGTATAAAGTGACCAATCCGGTACACAACCACTGTAGCGCTTCCTACCAAGGGAGGAAAGCATCGGAAACTGTAAGTAGTGAGATTGCGAGATTCAGGTTTCCAGTAGTGTCAGTAGTGTCATTACCCCCGGGGTTAGTCTCCAAACTCTACGGTACGCAGAGATTGTTGTGATATTTTCTTTTATTTAACTGGCCCTGGCTAATAACCGTTTGCTCTATAATTTTTGCCTCGTTATGCATTTTTCGAGTGTGTTAATGAATGTTTTATTACTGTCGATAGACATTCGGGACTTTGCATTTCTTGAGTAGTTTTTATTTTAATTTTTAAACAACAGTCTGGCCTTATTTGCTAAAACTTGTTTAAGGAACAGATCCCTTCAACAGTTCTATCTGTAGAAGGATAGATCTATAGAATGTGCAATCCTTTTGCCGAAAAGTTTGGAGACTCCTACATTACCGCGTATAAAATGAACGTAATATTGATTTCTATTCTTCTTTTAGGACATTTAATAAGCAAACACTACGTCACCGCTAGCAACAGAAAGGAACTGTGAGGAGAGCGAGCTCGCCGTTGAAGAATGGTCAATTTTTAAGCCTTATCGCATAAAGGAAAATAAACTGTGTTTAAACCCTTACTTTTTGTACATTTCTTGTTTGCATTGAAGTGTTAAATAGACGGGCTATATAGCCTGTGCACTTGCTACTCCTGTACAAAGCAGAACAAAACATTATCGAAATGAGCATATAGGAAATTCGCGCACTGTGTACCATTCGGCATACTACTCTACTGTACAACACACTATTAATATGTTTCGTTTTCTTCTTCCCATTTTTTTTGTTTACCCCTCAACACTTATTTTGTGTACCATGCCCCCCCTCCCCCCATATTAGGCAAAAATGGCCGGCCAGTGTCGTTGCTGTGCGTGCAAGGATGGTTATTTACGGCCGGGCAGCGTGGTAAACCGAAACTGGTGGTCGAAAACAATTCCTTCTTTCGCACGAAAGGAGACAGTTTGCGGGCGTACTGGTCCTGTTCGTCCTACAAATCGAAACGATGCCGCTGCAAGCTGGTGACCCATCGCGGCAGTTTAACGATCAAGTACACGCACCAGGAGCATTCGCATCCGGATGAGTATATTGATGCGTCCTCCGTTACGCCACTCGATGCGGATATTGATGAGTTTTACACGCGAGACATAAAGGACTGTTCCTGAGCGGTGTGTGACGAGAGGAGCAAAGGGGCAGTTTCGCTCCCGTTTTTCTTTAATATTTCAATTATATGATCCTCTTTACTATTCTTTTAACTGACAGCATTGCGGTGGTGTGTACATGATTAGTTTTTGGCAAATAAAATAAACAAAGAAAAGTAGGGGTTTCTTGTTGTTGTTTTTTTTTACAGATTTTATGGTTTTCCATCGTCGAGATCCTCGCATTTCGATCCATATTAGAAGTTTTGGACGCTTTTTGTAACAGTTTTAACTAATAGAATGTTTTATTTTCCAGATCTTAATGAGCTGAGCCGAAACATGATCAGAAGAGGAGGAGATGTATCATATCACTCACGGTGAGCGAATGATTGTTATACCCGAACCAAACCAGACAGTGTACCCATCAACCGGCGTATAAAACGTGTATTGTTCGGCATGAAAATAAGATGCAATAAATACAACAAAGCAATAGAAAAAAATATACTTATTACCTGAAATAAAATATGTGATTGTGATTGTAGCATATATTTCTAGATGCAGCCCCTAACACCCGTTATTCTTATTAAAGCGAAGCATTTCCATATACCGGTACTGATTTGTAATTTTTCATTTTGAAAAACATTTTATTTTAGATGCCCAAGCAACGCGCAAACTGGCGATGAATATTAAAACGGAAGTGCAACCGCAACGTTCAAAGTCGGCCACCACCAGTCAGGGTGTGAAGAAAGTGTACAAAACCGATGACGATGGGGAAACGATCGACGTGGAGCACAAATTCGCACTCGATTTGCGCCTCGAAACGGGGTGCAAAGGTCGCCCGAAGCTCATCATGGGTGGATATGCGTTTTTCCGAAACAACAGCAGCAACAACAAGACCTATTGGCTCTGTTCGAAAAGTCGGCTACTTAAGTGTCGGGCCCGCATCATCACCTTGGACGGATGCTCGGGGATGATACTCAAAAATCAGCTCCACAATCATCCTCCAACGGAGTTATAATGATGTTTTGTTTTACAAAAAAACAAAAAAAAACACTTTTTTATTCTCGGTACACTGTAACAGTTTCTCTTATATGATTTATTTTGCGGAAGCCATATATTTAAGATGTATTTTTTTAAAGGGAAAGTCTATTGCCCAGTTTTCTGAAAACATTGTGAATTATGTTTATTAATAGTAGGATAAATCGGTTCATGAAATAAAAAAAAAGTTTATTAACTTTGTAATAACAAAGAACACAACAGCATCGCTGGAAATGGGGAATGTGTGGAAGGTTATTTCCACCCGTTGGAAATGTTTGGCCCCATACGGACACAGCTCATGCATAGAAAGTATAATGAATAATCCGTTCCGAGCAACAAAGCGTTTATCTTTCCCTCAGTACAAAAATATATATATACTCTACAAGTGAACTGTAAATTCGCAAATTCTTGATTTGGTTAAAACTTACATTGTGGCGGGGGTAGTATAGGGAGTATTTTTA